>JANIJG010015258.1:0-71289 GCA_024611175.1 Megaceryle torquata | reverse complement strand
CTTTATCCTGGATTCCTCTGGGGCCTCAGGGGAACAGAGCTCCTGAGGACAGTCTCCAGCAGTATAGACTGAGACAAAGAAGGCATTCAGTAGCTCTGCCTTCTTCACATCCTCTGTTTCCAGGGCACCCACGTCATTCAGCAGTGGGCCTACGTTGCCTCTAATGTTAGTTTTGCCAGCAATGTATTTGAAGAAGCCCTTTCTGTTGTTCTTGACCTCCCTCGCAAGGTTGAATTCCAAGGAGGCCTTAGCTTTCCTAGCTGACTCTCTACATCTCCTGACAACAGATTTGCACTCCAGCATGACTTATATACTCCCTTCTTGTACCTGAGTTTGTCCAGCAATTCCCTGTGTAACCACACAGGTCTCCTGGCCCTCTTTCTCGTTTTCCTACCTGTTGGGATGCACTGACCTTAAGCATGTAGGAAGTGGTCCTTGGAATACTGACCAACTATCTTGGGCCCCTTTGTTTTCTAGTACCCTGTCCCATGGGATTCCCCCAGCAATTGCTTGAAAAGGCCAAAGTTGGCCCTGCTGAAGTCCAGAGTTGCTATCCTGCTTGGTATTTTGTTCCTACAGCACAAGATCCTGAACTCCATCATCTCGTGGTCGCTGCAGTCAAGGTTGCCCTCAACCTTCACCGCTTCAACCAGACCCTCCTTATTAGCTAGCACAAGATCCAGCGGTGCTTCTCTCCTTGTTGGTTCATCCACCATTTGCATCAAGAAGTTACCATCAATGCACTGTAGGAACCTCCTGGGCTGTGGATAGCTGGCAGTGTGGGCCTTCCAGCAAATATCTGCGTAGCTGAAAACCCCCATGAGAACCAGGGCCTGTGATTAAGAGGCTGCTGTCAGCTGCCTATAGAAGGCCTCATCAACTGCCTCATCCTGATCAGGTGGTCTGTAATAGACACCCATCACAGCATCACCCGTGCTTGCCTGACCCTTCATTCTTACTCACAAACTCTCAACTTGTTCCTCATCTGTCCCTGGACAAAACTCAGTACACTCCAGTTGCTCTCTACGTAAAGAGCAACTCCCCTTAAAGAGCAACCACCCCCACTTGTTGGCCTGTCTTTCCTAAAAAGGACATAGCCATCCATGACCACATTCCAGGCATGTGAGCTGTCCCACCATGTCTCTGTTATCGCTACCACTGTCGTAACCCCTTGACTGCACGCAGATTTCTAACTCCTCCTGTTTGTTGCTTGTGTTTCTGTAGAGGCACTTCAGCTGGGCTGTCAGCTGTATCACCTTCATCACCTTGTTTGTGGAGGATCCCTCAAGTCTCTTGAGATTCATCTTTGTAAGAATATAGGTGTGCTGCTGCACCCCCAATGCAGCTTTCCCCTAGCCCAGGTAGACTCCATTGCTCATGCAGACCTGGGAAGTCTGAGAACAAAACTTGCCAGCAGAGACCGAGGCAAAATTGTATAGCCTTTGTGTCCTTTGCTGCTAGAAAACTTGTCTCCCTTGTGCAGTGGATCCACATCTGCCTTAATTCATATTAATGTCAACTTGGTGTTTAAAAATAAGTGCTTGATTAACAAAACACAGTTTTTACTTTCATAATTTTTAGGATAAATTAAATTTGAGACACACCTACTATAAGAATCTTTCTTTAAATGAACTGTGATTGCATATTTACATATTAATACTGGGACTATAATAAGCAAAGATCAGCCACATTTCCTTCACACAGCTCTACATCAGAGGCAGCCATTATATTAAACAGGTAATGTAAAAATGGTACTGCCTCGCTAGTCCAAGAGGAGTGTCGCATTCTTTATCTGAAAGTAAAATCAGTTACATGATCTGCAGTGATGGCAATCTAATGATGGATTAAGTTGCAGTGTGTGTTTGGGAACTCAGATTGTCCCAGGAATCTGGACTCTGAATGCTCTGATTTATACCATGTGTCAGAAGCTCAAGGGGGAAAAAAACCAAAACGTAAGTTCCCATTTTGTTTATAGATATATATATAAAAAAGATAGGAAATGTAGGTTATATGTTTTTTCACAGGAAGTCATCAACTGTCAGGCTACTTGCTGAAGATGGTTATGTTTTTTTATGCCCACTTCAAAAGGCTTTCCACAATCTGGCTGGGTTTAAGATTCAGGGAATTGTAGCAAGGAAAGAAACAAAACATTAAAAATAAGACTATTTGTAGGAAAGAAGTGATGTATCTGGCTAGCTTTTGGCCCTGGTCTTTAAGGCCTTTAAGTTAAAAGATTTGAACTTTTAAACCTGTCATCATTGTTTCTGTTTGGTAAAGATGATGATTTTATGGCTGTTCAATTACAGCGTAATGTGGTGCTTACAAATTGGTCCATTCCCAGATTGTGCTGTAGAGCTTGTTTTCTTGTTAGCTTTGTCAAAAGGTAGGCAAACCGAGAAGCTAATTTTTTGGATAAAAATATGTCTTGACATGGATGAAAGATCCTAGTAAGAATCTTCTGCTCCTCTTTTACTGTTGAGTAAAATCGCTTTCCAGGCAGTATTAGTCTTACTGTGGCAAAACCTTTGGCTTGCAATGCCACTGTACCGAATCTGCACAGAGGAAGTGTAATCTATTTAAATTACTGCATAGATTCTGCAAAACCTTTCAGTTTAAGTAAAGTACTAAATGCCCTTGAGAAATATGTTTGAAGAATCAGTGGAGAAATGGATTTGATTATAACAATGAAGTATTTTCAGGAAAAATATCTGGATAAATTACCAAAAATGCCATGTCTAAGCACCCTGTGTAAGAGGATAAAAGAAAACAAGACTATGGATGAGCGCATGGAGGAAGCGTATCTTATTTCATGTTTCTATGGAGTCTAAATATAAGACTATTTACCAGTATAAAAATATTGGCTAGAAATATTGACTCCCCCATTCCCCAGTGCAAAAGAATATAATGAAGTAGCCAGCCTCTGTGTAGTTCTGATTTTATCTTTTTTAAATTTTACTTTCTTCCCCAAAAAGTCTGTTGGAAACATTAATTGAAAAACTTCATTATTTCGGGGTGGGGGGAATAAATCTAGAAAATTCTAGAATGAACTGGGAAAATACTGCTTGTGTGCCTTACTTAAGGTTTGTATTTATAGTGTGGCTATTTCTTACTTTGGCTTTTGTCATATTCTCTCTTAAACCCAATTCAGTTTGAGGGAGTGGGTGAATTTCTGTGTGAATCAGCATATGAGAAACCTTGAGACAATATTGAATTGCTAATCAAATATTACTTTGGCCATTGTGTGAAGTACTCATTGTTTCACGTGCCATTGTTTCCTGGGGTTATAAACTGGTAATTCTATGTAGTATGCAGACTTGCATTTGACATAAAGATGTTGTTCTAAACAATATTTCTTTTTCTGTCTGAGTGTCCTGCAGTGATTTCCTTCACCTGTTTGTTATTCACCTGCCTCTATGGAATCTTACAACTGCCAAAATGTGAAGAATAGATTTATAGCAACAAGAGACATTTATTCTGTAAATTGCGCTTGCTCCAAGAGCAGGCTGCTCTTAAATTAATGTTAAATGCTTTTATATGTGAAATGAAAAGTAATTTTCTTTCAGTGGAGGGTGCTCATTGAGGAAAGAAAGTTTAGCTTCAATAAACTGTGTACCAACTAAAACTCTGGAGCGTTGTAGAAATCTGTGCTGAAAGCAAAGCACCTTTCCTTTGCCAGCTATTAATCCCAGTGTTAAGAGTCAGTTTCCCCTGCTTCTTTGCAGTAGTAGGTTTATTTCTAGCTGGGACTTTCCCATGCAGGATTTCCCTCTGGTTTCTGATGTTGCAGCTGATCTGTATTCTGAGTAATTCATGAGAAGAAAAAGTGGGAGAGATGAATGTATCTCAGTTATCAGAGATGAAAAAGTGGGAGAGATGAATGAATCTCTCTGTTGTCAATCAAAAGTTTTCTAGGCACAGGCAAGTACCAACTCATTAGCAGGAGAGCTGTTAGTGAAGCAATCTGGAACTGCTGCCTCTGCATTCACCTCCCATTTGAACAGCAGCTCTTGTTTGAGTTAGACCTGCTGGAAGAAATCAACAACCACTCTTGTCCTTAGGCGGGTTATAGTGTCCAAAGAAGACTCTGTGTGAAAAACAGTTAGATAAATTAACTGGTCTCAATTTAGTCTTCAAAAACTTGAATAGTAAGTAAGTTCTTCGCTAGCCGAAGAGTTCGAGTGGGCACACCACATCATTTGAAGTTGGATGCAAGTAGCATAGCACGGCGTAGTTCCTTCTGCTGTACCAAGCATGTAATGTTCTCCCGCAGCAGCATATTCAGCTAGGCTTTAGTAATGCAGAAAATGTTGAGCTTCTTTCCTTTCAGCTGAGGATGCATTACAGAGGAAATTAATTTAAGAACTGCTATGTTAACTCTTCCTGAGCCCAAATGGATAGTATTTTTTCATGATACCCTGCTGGTGGTGTGGAAGACTGTCCAGCTGACAGAAGGAGATGGTAATTGTTATACTCAGTTTCCTCTGAGATTTGCTTTTAGCTAAAGTTCAGAAAATTAGCAAAATTAAAGCAGTGGATTTAGTGAAAAATGTGACCCAGAATTTTGCCCTGCTACCCACTCATATCACTCCCCCAACAAATCCAAGCCCCTTCCCCTACTCACAAAAATAAATGTTAATCTCTATAGTTGAGTTCAGTCTGATTCTCAGCAGACCCTGATGTGAGGAGCTTATTTAAGGGCATTGGAAACATTTTCATGTGAACTTAAAGATGCTAACAAGTAGCAACTATTGAGTTAGGCCAAATGAGCAACTTAGAAGCTTCACAACTTTGTCTACAAAGTGTCTGTTTCAGTTAATAAAAAGTAATGGTGCAGTACACAGTGTATTATGGCTTTGTTTTTTTTCAATTGTTGGTTGGTTTTGTTGGGTTTGTGGGGTGAAGCAAAGAACACACATTTTCACTGGTATGTGCCAGTCAGGGTTCAGGAACAAGAAGAGAAAACTATCTTAGAAAACAACACTGCCAAGATATAAAACTTGATATCTGGAACAGCATGTAGTTGCTTTTTAAAAATGTGTATTTTAAGATGTTAGTATTGGAAATGTTTGGAGTTTCTTTCTAGCTTTGTGCCACATGGTTTCAAAATCCTAAATAGACATTTGATGAATCAGTGTCTCTTTCCATTCCTCCTTGCCCCACAAAGACTGCACATTTAAGAACATGTTGTTATGTTTTTTGGGTTTTTTGTGTTGCCTTTTTTTTTTAATTGAGAACAGGGTTAAAAAAAAAAAAAAAAAAGAATCCCTGAATCACCAGAAGTGGTGGTAGGTGGGATATGATTTTCAAAAAAACATTGTTACATCACTGACAAAAATACTAAAGGTTGAGAATAAGAGCAACTGCAGCTTTTCCTTGCTCTTGTTAGTATAAATGATCTTTTCTGTGGCTGCAGTTGTGCTGTTTTCCATATGAGATCGATTGTTTAAGTATGTTTATCCTTTTTAGCTCTTGAGAGAGGAAAACCAAGTATCTACTTTTAGAGGAGAGAAAAAAGCAAGGCTTAGATCAGCAGACTGAGGAGTGGTGTCACTGTGCATTGAGGTTAAGAACTTGGGATGTGAAAGAATGAACGCATTCCGTCTGGGTGAAAGAATGATGTCTGTTAGGGTTCAGTTTGCTATGGTTTTTGAGCTTTCTGTATGATCTCATCACCGGAGGAGGAAAGTATATTCTCCCATAAGAATAATCTTATACTCATGATTAATTACTACTGTGGTTTTCTGTGTGAGCCTTTTGAGTGCCAGACCTCCCCCCACTCTTCTACCCCAAATAAAAACCAACCACTCTGTCTTTTGCTTTATATGGTATTGCTGTAGGTGGATTCATCCAGAATAATGGTTGGCTTTAACAATCAGAGCCTTACATCCTTGTCTAGAGAAGAACTCCTCCTAATGTATATTTAGCCAGTTATTTGTCAAGCATTACATTTTGGGGAGAGCTTGTACAATTTGTTTCCTAAGGTTTGATAAGTCCTGTTTTGTGTGAATGTTCCCTTCTATGAATTTTCTGGTTTCTGCCTATAACTTCATATGCTTAGTTTGGCAAGTTTACTTGGGAACAGACAATTTCTTAATTTTTCTTAGTAAATATTTAGGTTGTTATTTCAGTTCCCTACTGCCTTGATAAGTTAGCAGTCAGTTCTTTGGGCAGCTGTGCATGTTGGCAGTCAGCATTTGAAGCTAGAGATGGATCCCTTCGCTCATTCTCCAGTGTCCCGTAATTTCTCATGTTGGGAAAGTGCAGAGTAATCCAAGTGCAATTAATGGTTTCTGAAACCAGAAAAAGTAAAGTTTGTAGATAGGCAAGTAAACCATGTAGGATGCTTTTGAACACCTAATCTCATGGAAAATAGATGAAGACCTTCTTTCTTTTCTCTTGCAACATGACCGTAGACAACTTATTTCCCATTGGGACTAAAGTAATCTGTCTTTTATTTAAAAAAAAAGAAGTAATTTCTGATCAGACCGAAGAGATTTGTGTAGTGAATGAAGTCAGTCATTCTAGCATCTTATGGTCAGTTCCTACAGCCTGAGGGACACGTGCATTACAGAAAACCCTGTGGACTGTGAAGAGTTAATGTATAAATACTGAGACCAGAGAAGACCTGTTTCCTGTTAGAAGTACAGCAGGGAAGTGTAGTAAGTTTGAAATGCAAGACATATAGTAAAAGAAACTGTTCTGAATCACTTGTCTCGTGTTCTACTGAACTAAAGTTTAAGTTCATATATATTTGCAGAAGAATGCAAAGAGCTATGGCTCAGGTTCTAGTAACAGTCTGTATGTTAAACTCAGCATTCTTGTAGGAAAAGGTGGATCATGGAAAGAAAACTAAACCTTGTTTTTTATTAGACCTGTCAAAGATAGTTGTGAGCTAACAGCATGGATTTTTGATTTAGTGTAGCCCTTTGAAGTTAGTGGAGTTCAGGTATCACCTTATTTTTAAAAAGTGATTTAAAAAAAAAAATCTATTTTACTTTATGGTTGTCTACTTTAATATATATTAAAATATTAAGCTATAAAATAGTCATTGAAGAGCAGACCTAAAGATTCTTATTTGCTAAAGCTCATGCCTCCATGCTTTTCTTCAAAACAAAATATAATCCCTTTAGAGTACAGAACTTTTTACTAAGGCAGAGAAATTGAATTAATCTCTCCAGCATCTAGTGATGTGCAATTATTGAACCCTGGAAAAAGGCTAGCACACTATGATGGTTTAATTTGTTTCTGATAGTGATAGCTTCATTTTTCCATCTTACTGCTACATTCTGATAAGCAAAGTGATGGGTGGTGGGAAATGTTGGCAGGAGGAGAGTATGTCATCTTCAAATTCATACCTGGATATGAAAATTATAGACCTGGTACATTAAAATTTTAGTGTTAGAATATGTGTGAAATGAAGGCAGAATGCTTATTGTGTAGTGATTGAATAGGTCAACTGTAAGTTGTTTGTATTTGTCTTTTTTTTTTTTTAAAGCATGTGAATCATCTCATATCTTTATATGAGTAAGAATAATCCTCTGCTATTAAGAAAATTCTTTTATTTTAAATGGAGCATGAAGTGTTTGACATCTAGACTTGTGTAATATTTCCAGTTACAAAGCATAGCCTGAGAAGTGGAACTAAAAATAGATTAACAGTTGTTAAAGAAAAGCAAGAAATTCTGCTGAAGGTCATTTTATTTGCACTTATGAATTGTGCCACTTGAATACCAAAAAGTTCTGAAACGAGCACTTTATTTAATGAGAGAAAAAAAAATCCCAACAAAACCTAATGTAAAAACTTTAATAAAACTTAGGCCTGTTGAAGGAAGGCTCATGGCAGAACAAAGAGTGAGAACACTCTGAATAAGAAACATAGAATTATCAAGGTTGGAAAGGACCTTTAAGATCAAGTCCATCCATTAACCCTACTCTGCCAAGTTCACCACTAAGTCATATCCCCGAGCACCACATCTATACAGGGATAGTACACATACAGGGATGGTGACTCAACTACCTCCCTGGGCAGCCTGTTCCAATGCCTGCTAATCTTTTCAGTGAAAAAATTTTTTCATAATGTCCAGATTAAACCTCCCTTGGTGCAGCTTGAGGGCATTTCCTCTTGTTCTGTCACTAGTTACTTGTGAGAAGAGACTGGTGCCTACTTCTACAACATGCTTTCACATAGTTGTGGAGAGTGGTAAGGTCTCAGCCTCCTTTTCTTCAGGCTAAATAGCTCCAGTTCCCTCAGCCCATCATCAGCTTGGTTGCTCTTCTCTGGACCCGCTCCAGCATGTTGATATCTTTCTTGTATTAAGGTGCCCAAAACTGAACACAATACTCAAGCTGTGGCCTCACCAATGCTGAGGGACAATCACCTCCCTGGTCCTGCTTGCCATGCTATTTCTAATACAAACCAGCATGCTGTTGGCCTTCTTGGCCACCTGAACACACTGATGGATTATAGTCAGCCATGTGTCAATCAGTACCCCCAGGTCTCTTCCTGCCAGGCAGCTTTCCAGACACACTCCCCCAATCCTGTAGCATTTCACGGTGCTGTTGTGGCCCAAGTACAGGACCTGGCACTTGGCCTTATTGAAGCTCATACTGTTGGCCTTGACCCATCAATCAAGCCTATCCATGTGACTCTCTAGAGCCGCTCTACCCTCAAGCAGATCAACGTTCCCACTCAACTTGGTGTCATCTGCAAATGTCAAAAAGTCTGAACTTCATGATCTGTCCCACTAATTAAGTCTTCTGATCACTGTATCCATTACTCAATCGCTCTCTGGTTCTACCTTCATTGTAATTGGAATGTGTTAGCTTATATTCATAGTCTCAATTTTTTAATAGAATCTAAATGATTTTTTTATCTGTCTGACACATGATTTAGACAAAGTTACTTTTTTTGACAAGAACTCTTCAAACCACGTGGCTCTACTTCCCAGTCAGTATCTAGGTCCTGTCACCTCTGGTTTATCATGCCTGTCATTGATCCAAATTCATATTTAGCAAAAATTTCTTTTGGGTTCAGAAATTTTCCAAATTTTCTGTAATACCATTATGCATTTTAGAAAAATCATGTTTGTCATGTACTTTGCAAACAATAGTGTGTTTCTGTGTTTGAACTACAGAGTAGCTGTGTGCCAAAATACTCTAAATAGAAAGAAATCGATTAGGTCCTTGCATTGTTCTCCTCTTGGGTGAGAGAACCTTCTTTTGGCATGTTTATAATGGGACTGTGAAAGACATGAAACTTGTAACTCAGTTTATTTTCTTTATATCTAGTCTTTCTTCTTAAATCGATGTGGCCCTTTTGGTCTAAACTGTAAACTGTGCTTAGAAAAGAAGCACTGTATACGTGTATATTATAATTTTACTATCCTTATGTTGAACTAATTTCTGGCTAGCAAAAGAGTGGTCTAATTAGAGATTGTTGTCTCATTGTAATCTAGTTGAATCAGTGATAAGCGTATGCATTTTAAAAATTATTTCTTAATCTGATCTTGAACTTCTTACATGCATAAGAGATGTGATCTCAGTATTCTTTTGTGCCCGGTGTTGAGCACTTTTCTAATTGTTGGAGTGCCATGGAAAAATGTGCTAGAAATTGATGTTGTGTTTTCTCAAAAATGTCTGTATTGGAAGGTAAAAAGACAGCTCAATACATTGCTGAATTTTCTTATGCTGGGAGATGGAAAGAAGATATAGGGAAATTCAGCATGGTCTTTAAAAAAAAAAAAAACCACCAAAAAACCACCAACCAAACACCAGCCCCTCCAACCAATCAAGGAATAAAAACACACCAAAAAAAACCCCAAGAAAGATTTGGGGGGAGGGGAATAATCTTCTCCCTCCTTCATAAAATACGCAGTAGTATTTCATGACTTTCCTCTTGTAATTTATGAAGAATGCACATCTCTTCAACCTTCTCAGTTTTCCAAATGGCAGGCCACATTCCTTGCAAGCCAAGCATCATGTGCTTTCTATATTGTGGGGTGTGCTGGCGTGGTATGTTCAGAGAATTTGACTTACTGATAAGAAATCATTCCTTTCTATTTTTATTTCCTGTCTGCACCTGGACATTTCCCGTAAAAACATGTGTAGTATCACCCTTTCCTCTCCTAATAAATAGTGTGTCTATGGTATGTTCTGCTTTCTTGTGTTTCTACTATGATTCCATTCATGATATGCTCCCTTTTAACTTTAGGCTATACCTTAGCTTCCAGATGACTGCCATAATGAGCATTAGCTGCTGATAGCAATCCCCTGATGAAATCGTACTTTTCAGTAATCAATAGAAACTTTTCTAAGGGAGAAAATGTTACATCTATGTCTCAACTGTTACAGAATATGTCAAAACCAAAAAGCATTTCATTTGTGAGCAGGTGAATTTTATATTCTGAACTTTTATCTTTTGTGTGTTTTCTTCTATATGTGTTAAAAGGAGCAAGTGCCTTACAAATCTTGTTTCTTGTAGAAGTAACTGCCACTAGAAAATGTAAACTGTATGAAACTGGTGCAACTTCATATTCTTTGTTCTTCAGTCTTTGCAGAAAATTTTGTGTATGGTTATGTCATTTATTTAAAATACATCATTGGTGGTGAGCAGAAAGGAGGGGGGAAAAAAAGACCTGCAGGGGGGGAAGTAAAAAAAAATAATAATTAAAAAAAAAAAAAAAAGACTCTCTTTTCAATCTCTTCCATTAGTAGTTAGGCCTGTTTATCTTGACCACAACTTTTTGGAATAAATGCCTTTAAGCAAGATGTCAAAGTGCTAGCAGGTTTATATTTAGAAAGGTGGATGTTTCAGCAAGCTGCAAGGAGTATTTAACATTTTCAGTTAAAAAAACCCCCCAAGTTAGCCAAAAAGATGATGATTTACCCTAAGTAATATTTTGTTCTACTCTAAAAAACCTTGTGTTTTAACAGTGAACAGAGTATCTGCCAAGCACGAGCTGCTGTAATGGTCTACGATGATGCCAATAAGAAATGGGTACCAGCTGGTGGATCAACTGGATTCAGCAGAGTTCATATATATCATCATACAGGCAACAACACATTCAGAGTAGTGGGCAGGAAGATTCAAGATCATCAGGTAGGTGAATCTCTGAAAATGGGGAAATTTTGTAATTGTTTTTAATGTTAAGAAAGACCTTTTAAGGAAAATTATGGGAACGGTAAATAATAATTTTCTTTTTAACTGAAGTAGCAAAACTGTATTATGGCTTTTTTTCCCCATAAACTAAACACTTTACATACCTGCAAGGTGATAGTCCCTGGGCGCTCTTGCACTCTTATCATTCCTTCCTATAGATAGATATAAAGGCTTGTGGTGAACACAGAAGTCATATGATTCTTTAAGACAAAGTGGCAGTCTAAAATCTTTACTCTGTGCTTTTAGGTGCAACCTATGTAGGTACCAGCAGTTCTCATATATATTCAAAAATCTTCTGAAATTTGGTAATGCTGATTATCTGCCACATGGAGTTTGAGAAGGGAGTAACGAGAATTAAATCTGAATTTCCTTGATGGAGTTATTAGATCTTGATTAAATGGCAAACTTAGCACTCTTATCTGGAAAAATGCTCTGCCTGATGATAATTTGGGATGGGGTTAAAAATCTAATCTTTCAGTTTGAGGAAGTGTCTATATCTGTTTCCCTCCCAGCATTTCATAAAACTCTTTTGGTCTGTTCTTGGTCATTTATCACAGTCTTGAAGCATAGACTTATAATCTCCTATGTGATTTGTCATTAAATTCTTATTCCAAGTAATAAATGGTCTTTGTTCATTCATTTGAGAACAAACACTTTTTTTTCCCTCCTATTATTCAGTGGAAAAAGGTGCGAGGATATGGTTATTCAAGTGCAGTGGGATCCTCTTAGTAGATGGCTTGTAATAAATGGTTCTCCTACTAGCTAGAATTTATCACCTTTTGTGTGAGCTTTAATGATCCTTGCAAAATGATACATTGTGATGCATAGTAGAAGTCTGTGTTAACTGCACAGAAAGCACTGCAAGCTAAGGGATGTAGCAGCCACAGACAGAAGGCAGTAGCTTGGTTTTTTTTTAAAAAAAAAATTTCTTACAAGTACTCCATGAAGTTAATGGAAAACTGGCTTTCTGAAATCCAAATGCATACTCACGTCAACTACTCTGCTACTGAAAGGTCATAACTGAAAGGTCATAACTATATTGCTGTTATGAAACATTGTGGCATCTTTTGAAATGAGAAGCTTAAGCTACAAAAATTGATACCAGATATCTCATTAATCCCCTTGTGTATTGTCATCACCAATTTCATATGGCATTGGAATTAGAATTGAAATGGTTATGTGCTTCAACACTGATCTTATTTTGGGTTTGTTATGGGGTTTTGAATTAACCCATGTGGTTAAGGAATAAAATCTACATGAAACTGAAAGTTGTGATGAAAAAGCAATTTTAAACATATGTAACTTTTTTTTTTAAATAACAATTATAGGTGGTAATAAATTGTGCCATTCCGAAAGGGCTGAAGTACAATCAGGCTACACAGACCTTCCACCAGTGGCGTGATGCAAGGCAGGTGTATGGTCTGAATTTTGGCAGCAAAGAAGATGCCAATGTCTTCGCAAGTGCCATGATGCATGCCTTAGAAGTATTAAATTCACAGGAAGCTGGTAAGAGTCTCTTAATTTTTTTTATTAAAGATTGTTAAAATACAGAAATGGAAAAAAAATTCAAATGTTTGTGCAAAGAAATCAGTGAGTCTTGTTTCTATTCACAATTGAGGCTCTAGTCACTTTAATTATTTGGGTGTTTTGTCTACCTAATTACTGCTTCTTAATAGTGATTTTCAACTTGACTGCCATTTGTATAAATGCAGTTCCTGATAAGTAAGTTGATTTTCATGTTATCTGTTGCACATAGAAACTTGCTGACTTTATTTTTTTAAGGAAACAAAACCAAAACGTCTGACCAAGAAACACATACCTCTTAATCATGGTACTTTTCAAGATTTCTAGAGACATCCAGTGTTTGTTCTTAATACATATTGGCATTTTTGCTTCTCACTGAGCACTGATTATGAAAACATTAGATGGATTTTTTTTTTCTTTCTTCCTCTGAACTTTGGGATTCAGTTCATCCTGTTTGGCTGTTCTTACCATACAGAGTTTTCTAGCTTGGATACCTTGCATCCAGGGGTAACATTCAGATGAGCACAATAAATTATGGACCTGTTGTCTAAATTATATTTGTTTGGAGAACAGGGTGACATTACAGGGTTTTCAATGTAGAAGATGGAAAGATTATTGTCTTTCAGTCTTCAGGTGGTGTCTGTAATGTATTTTAGATAAGCTCTACAGCAAACTGATCAGTATAACACTGGGACAGAGAGAGAGAGTGTTCTTATTTTAAACTTTTGTGTTCTTGTCACCGAATAGAATTCTTTTGTCCTCGTTAAACTTTAAAGATTGCCCATGTAACAAGAGATAGTACTGCTGTGCCAGTTTTCTTTCTCTTGTGTAGACAAGAGACTATCTCAACTACATCAAAACAAGGTGACTTTATCAAGTTGCTTTTCATTCTGATGGTTGTTTCCAGACTTGCCTTTTGAAACAAACCTATCTAGACCAAGGATGATAGATCCTGCAGTGCTCATGTTGTTATGCACCATAAAGGTCTAAACAGAAAGGGCAGCTAGGAGGTATAAGGTTTCATTTTGCTAGCTAAAATAATCCAGTTTTGTATCCCATTCTCCTATCTCTGAGTTGGATATTTTCTCTTCTAAATACCTCAATTCTATTTTCCCTAAGGGTTACTTGATTATAAACATTTTATGCCTCTGACTGTTTATCATCTGTCTCCCAACCAACAGTGTTGGCTTCAACTCATTTGACATAAAGTCTGAAAGGGCTTGATTTGTAGCAATTACCTATACCTGAAGAGTTTGGTACAACATGTTTCAAACAAGTGTGTATGTGTATATATGTATGTATGTAGGTATATATTCATCATCTAATTTAACTCCTCCTCCTAACACTAAACCTGAGCTACTAGAGAGGCTGAAGCAACATAGTCAGGCATAATAGTCAGGCATTTTTTAATTGGATGCTGTGTGATTTTTTTTTTTATTTTTTTTTCCCATTTCATGGATTATTATGATTTGTCTAATGTCTAGTTCTCTTGCTGCTTTATGCAAAGTATATGTGGGCTAGCGCATATGTTGTTATATTCTTCAGTAGTAGAAATTTTATCGAACTAAGATGTCACTTCAGTTTGTAAAGACTTAGATAAAACTAGTTCGATGGGGTTTTTTTAACTTTAGTAGTACAAAACATAATTCAAACACTAGCCCAGAATGCATGTAATTCCACAGGAGCAAACAAATCAGTAAAAGCAACTCTTTCCTGTTGCATCATTTCAGTAATTTCTTAAATGGTGAGGGGATAATGAGGGCAGATGAACTTTGGAATGAGTCTAAAAATCACTTTACTTATAATTTAGCCCTCTGCCTTTTCAAAATTGTGAATTCTTCCAAATCACTACTGCTGTGGTCTCTTCATCGGTCTCTGAAGTGGCCCTGCAGTTTGAGTTTGTCTGCTTCGTTCAATTTAATACCAATTAATCTCTGATGACCAGGGGTTTGTTTTGTTTTCAGGTGGATTTAGTGTGGTCATTAAATGAGAGCTAAGTATGACTGTAAAATCATGTTGTGATTACTGGCTACAGGGCTGTAGTCTATCTAGCTGGTCTTAATGGCTTTGACATGTAGGCCTGACAGGGACATAAACATCGTTACAAAACTTAATTCGATAGTGACTGGTTGTAACCTTTAAGTGTTTGGTTTGGTTTGTTGTTTTTTGGTTTGTGGGTTGATTTTTTTTTTTAATTATATAATAGTTGCTTTGTTTTTCCTTCCTGTGATTTGACTTTTGTAGGAGTAGGTACAAGTCAAAATGCATTGATTAGCTATATCACAAAATAATGGTGGACACCATCAGCATAGACAAACATAACTGTTCTTCTATAACTTCTGTTAGCTAAGAAGGACTGTGGCCGTTTAAGATGAGCTATCACTTAGGTATTTCACAGACATATAGGTGCTTTAGTTTCCATCAAGATGAAATTAAAACAAAGCTTAATGTTAGCAGTGTCACTTCAGCAGATTTCTGAATATGAGTAGTTTTGCACTGCTGCTTTTAAAAAAAATTGTAACTGTGCATATAGAATTGCTTTGGAAGCCTGTTACCATTTCCAGACAAGGTTTAAAGATAAATATTCATAATATATCTGTTACAATACTGTCAACAAGTGTTCCTACAGTTTATCAGCTGGGATGTTTGTCAGCATATGATCTACATATTAATTTTTCTGACTTGTATCAGTGTAAGAAGTGAAAAAGATCAAGTAGCTTTCTGAGCATGCCTGCTTAAATAATGGAAATAGGACTCCCAGTAGCTTGCAGTTTAGAGTTGAACTGCTTGGACTCCTTGCTCAAAGTTTAATGCTTTTTTTTTTTTTTTTTTTTTGCTATAGTTGGTATAATTTCCTAAAAGTACAGCTAGAAATGAATCCTTGGTATTGATCCCTCCCCTTAGCATTTCTGACCTAGATGAGTATTTACTCAGGTCACTGACTCTGAGGCTCTAATATTAGTTCTTCATTTTGGGAAATGGATTGCAACCACCTCTCCCTTTTTATAACCAAAGTAGCCTTTTTTGAAAAGGTGTTTGGGGGTATGTGTTAAAGGAATTTGTGCTAACATGTGAAGAACAGTACATTATGTATTGATAATTTTTGTTTCTTCCCATTTATCTGCTAGACTTCTAAAAATTTCTAACATATGTAGTCATTGGTATTCTGATGATACCACTTCTAAAATCTACCTGCAGAGGACAACTTGTCTCTAATAATTTATGTAAATTGCTACGTTTCCTTGTATTTCTTAAAACAACATATTGTTGAATATTGTATAGTATGTATACATATTGTATTGAATCTACAACTCAAGTAAAAGAAAGAAATCCTATATAGATAACATCTGTAACTCTAGAATTGCTTACAGTTAAAGACTGACTCTTGCAGTATTCTTATTGTCTGCTGTTATCTTATTTTGGCAATTTCTTTTACTAGCTTTATTATTTTGTTATATTTTATTCACAAAAGGAACCCCATTTTAATGTTAGCTGAGCGTACTATTCAGAAATTTATGAAGCTGTAGATGAATTTTAAGCTTTATGCAGGGGTTCATAGAAATCTAAATGACTCCTGGGGGACATTATTTCCATGGACATCCTTTTGGTTTGCAAGTCAGCTGTTACTTATGGCTCTCTTGCTCTTTTAAATAAATAAATATTGTTTTTTTAAAAAAGCTATATAGTTTCCTTCCCTTGCATATATTTGAAAAATGTCTTTGCTTGCCGTTGGCATCCTCAGCTGTTACAGTTTGAGGTTGTTTCATTTAGGGCCTCCCTCTAGTGGATCCATGGAGGAAGAGATGAAGACACTGTGGGTGCCTATAGCTCTCCGAGCACGAAGTGATGACAGGCTTTTTGTCATTCTGATGAGATCAGAGTGGAAAGTGAAAGTGTCTAAAGCTGGAGTAAAGCAAAGGCTTTACTTCAACTGGCAGTGTTCTTCAGAAAAACCAGTAGAGGTTTGTCACAGAGAACTCTGAAGTGGTGTCTGCCTTGTCAGTGAAACTGTTTGAAATACTCTGCATTTAGATAATTTTTTTTTCCCACCCCTCCAGATTTACTGTGCTGATCATGTGATCATCCTAATTTCTCTTACTCTTGAACTCTTTATTTAAGTCAATGTAAAAGTCAAAGTGTTTTCACTCTGTTCTGATTTGAATGATTGCATTAGCTAGTAGCTGTTCAACCAGACCCTATTTTCTTGCTGGCTAGATGAGCAGATTGTAGGCCACCTGCAAATCCAGAAGAGAAAGACAACAATGCAGGACTGCACTTTATCCTGGAATTTTAAGGTAGAGGACTAACACTATGAATTCCTGCCCCATACTGTTCAGGATATGTATTAAAAATAAATTTAAATTTGTTTCTGTCACTCATTTGGGAGAATTTTGGAAGACTTGCTTCATTCATTAAATAATTGTCTGAGGTGGTCAAATGTTACATCTTCATCAAATGACAAATATGCATCATCAGTTGAAGAGATCATTTGAAATGGATTTCTAGCTTGAAAGCCATGTACAATATGTTCATTTGGCAATTGGTCTTAATTGTCTAATTGATGGTTACTTTCTGTGAAGGTTTTGCATTACATTACAGAGAAAAAGTTCGTATCAGCATAAGTAGAGCTCAGTGTTGCAATCAAAGTGACTCTGGAATGAGAGGAAAGCCTCAATGAAGGGAAATTAGATGGCTGAGAAAATTCTCTGACATGCAAGAAAATGGATTATTCCTTTCAAGGAATAGGGGAAGGTAAGGGAATTGTGCAGTCGGAGATGTGAAGAACAAAGGGGTATCATACTTGGTTTTGCTGCAAAAAGTGCCTTCTAGTTCAGCTGGAACTGGGGGTGTTTCATGTGGCATCTGTCTTCAGTCTCAGGAAAGCCTTCCTAAGAAAATTAAGAAATAAGAGAAGTATGGGATGCATATATGTGTAATTTGCATTTGAGGAGGTAATTTCATTTGTTCATTGCAGAAGATGAAAGTGGCAAAAGAACTGAAGGTTGTCATACAACTGTAAATAAACCTATTCTCATTCTTTCTAATAGAATTTACATATATGTCAGATTCTTGATGGTTTATATACTGATCATTAACAGTTATATATTGGTTCTCGAAAAGATTTTTGGATATTGTGGATATAAAGGCAAGGATAAGAATGGCTTCAGTGAAGCTGTTATAATACTGCTGTAGATGACCCTTTAATTTATAGGAAGATGGGGAGGAGAAAAAAGAAACAGATATTCTGCCCCCCCCCCCCCCAAGTCTGCCTGTTTTGTTAGTATAATCTCGGGGGGGCGGGGACAGGGAGACAGGGAGACGGATGACATGACACCAAACCTGGAAGTTAAATTTCTTTGGAATTATTAGTAAACATAAAAGTTAGGTTGGTCAGTTATCAAATAATAAAACCTTTATGGGGAAAAGATGCATGCTTTTTCCACAGCTGTACACAGAGGTGCAGTCCTTTCTCTTACAGCAAAGATAGTTCATTGAATTGTTGCTGTTGGGGGAATGCACATAACTCCTGTCATAGATTGAATAATTTTGTATCCTTGGGAAATGCAAACTGAAACAAAAACTGGGGTTGCCTAATTGGAATATGTGTAGAGATTGAAATGAGAAATATATTTGCAGCACTGGAGGGATCTCAGATCCTTCTCCTTATACTGTTTTGATTCACACCATGGTAGAAATTGTTTTGAGAGAAAAAATATTCTAGTACAATGAAGTAATTGTGCTATACCTGTGCTCTCAACGAGCCTCTGGAGTAGGCTGTCATCCTTCCCTGTCAGACTAGAAGTAACATGATGAGGTATTACCTGTGTTGTCAGAAGTTGGATAAAACCTCTATTTTTTCTATTACATTTTTGATTTTCCTTTTAAATCTGGGATTGATTAAAGAATTATTCTTTTTTTTGTAGTTACTTCATTTTATAGCTAATACCAATAGCTAATCCTGATCAAGTAATTCTGATTTACATGCCAAAATATTGACTAAAAGGCAGTTTTAACTGTTTATTGGACAAAATACTTCTGTTCCATTTTAATTGCACATAAGATTGAAAGCATCATAAATGTTAAGCTGTGGTATTTGGAAGTGAGGGGAGACTTATGAAGCTTTCAGAGAGTTATACTCACTTTTAAGGGTTGCCTGTGTTGTTGATTTGTGCAGCTCTTCAGAGTTAGTTCTGTGGATGGGCAACCCAAAGAATTTCATTAAAATTTGGTAGTTGGTCTTAATTGCATGGCAAACATAAATAGAAGAGTATTAATTTTGTTTAGCAAACATTGGGGAGTGTTAATGTATTTATCTTAAACATCTTACCAATAGAAGTTGTAGCTATATTAAATCTGCCTTTTGGGAACAGGGTGTTGTCATAAAATCATGAAGATAGTTGTGGAAATAGAGCTTTGTTTGGCTCATTTCTGTAGCATTATACACAAACAGTGATAGTCAACTACGACATTGCCATTTAAACAAATTTTTGAGAGAAGTGTGGGGGGAATGGGATAAATACCCTGTTGTAGATGGCATTGATATATTTAACTTTTGCTAATTGCTTTAGGATTGTGATATTGTAGCTTCATTAAGCAACTGTAGTACTCTACTACTGAACCTTTGTCTCTGTCTCCCCCAGCATAAAAGAAGGGCAGAGGGAAAGCACAAGGCTGCTCAAGGTCACCCAGCAAGCTCATGCTGATCCAGGCCCATCGCCCAGGGTATCAGCACTCTGTTTCCACAGTTCTGCTGGCACTGATAGGAGGCTCTGCTAGCATTGATAGGAGGGTTATCTCTACTTAAATTCAAATATATTTTAATGAATATTTTTGTTACTCTTGTCCCCTTGTATTACCTTGATCAGGTAAAAGTGTTTGTGAGGTGAAACAGAAAATACTGGCTTTCATTATAGAAAATGCAACATAGTTACTGCTCTTCTAAAACAAATCAGTGATGAGTAACTCCACTGAAGGCACTTGCAAAATGGTAGTCATGTATAAGGAAATAGATATTCGAAGGAAAGAGAAGTTGGAAGGCAGCAGGGGAAGATGGAAGATGATTCACCCAAAGAGAAGTATTTGAGAATAGTTTTGTCACTTGCTAGTGCTCTAGGCTCTGACCATCATACTCCTGCATATAAATCCATAAACCCAGGTCTCAAGGAGTGATGCTGTTCTGTTTCTGCTGAAGGCTCGTTAGCAAGTCTCCCCCAGACTCTCTTCTGTGATGTCCTAAAGCAGGACAGGTTCTGAATGGGAGGAGAAGGAGCCAGAGAGAAGTCAAAGAGCTTACTTAAGAATAATTATTATGGTTATTACTTCCTAGCATTGATTTCTGAAAAAGTCTGCTTTCCATTCGTTCAGAAAACTTTTCAGCATTTAGTAAAACACTTAAAAAAAATTTATAAAATGTCTTGTATTCTATAACAGAAATACACATTTTTGCTGTAATTTTTGAACTCTTGTCTGGGGTATCTTCTTTGCTTAATAGGTGTACTCATTGTCCTTAATGAAAATCTTTCTAAAGATCATTAGTTGTCAGTACACTTTAGATCATATGTCTACATAAATTAACTTGCTGTCTACTTTCAGTCCATTCTTCCTTTGAAAAATCAGTTATACTTTGATTTTAATATCAGACTATATAATTGGAATGTTGCTTAGTTTTGGCACTAACAGGTGAAGAAATGAGAGTGGGAATTCTTAACTACTGTGTTGTTTCTATAAACTGTTCTCTAGGAGAAACACGTTCAATCTCATGTGCAATAGTTGACCGTTGTTTTTTAAAAGTAATAATTTTTTTAAGAACTTATTTTTTCTTTCAACACTATATTCTGAACAGGACACTGATTGCAGGAGTTGGGGGTTTTGTGTGTGTTTTTGGCTTTCTTGAATCCAGGATCATGTGGGGTTCTGAGGAAGATTTCAAGCGATCTGATTGCCTGGGGGCCCTCTGAAAAACATTTTGCCTATCCTTATGTTTACCAGCTCCCGAGCAGGTCTGTCCAGCCAAATGAAAATACCCATTCTGGCTCATTGTGTAACCTCTAGTATGTGTATCATTGTGATCTTGAACAGTAGATACTTAGGGTTATTTATTTAGGGCTGTTGCCTCATAGGAATGCAATGTCTTCAGTGTTGGCCAGGTGCTATGTCAACAGTGCAAAATGTAAAGCAAGTGACATTAAAAAATGTGGGGTGGAGAGTTTGGTGTGAAACTCCAAAGCAGACAGTGTAATTGAAAGGTGGAAGGAGCTACTGAACTGAAAGGCATTGAGGGAGGAGAAACCATGTGTTATCTGCAGCTTGCTAATTATACTTTCATACTGTTGTGCAATTGGAATTTATCCAGCTTGTGAATGGAGATAGAGATAAGAAGTCAGTTGGAGGTGAAAATTAAGTTAAGGAGTTTGATAAACTACAACTCTCGTGGTGGTTTAAAAAAGTGATGGGGACACTTAATTCAGTTCAAGCAGCCCCCAGCAGTCTGATGTTGTTCTTTGAGCTGTGCCCAGTATAGTTGTATGTGTGACTGAGTGAAGAACCAGAACTGGTCCTGTTCTAGCTAGTGAAAGCACTTGCAGGCTTTTTTCCCCCTGGGATTTTTAATGCATTGAATTTCCAGTCCCATCTCTCACTACACAGTTGCCTGAACTGTCATAGAGGAAAGGTGCTGCAAAGGTGAGAATAATGCAAAGCATTGGAATTGGAATGGCCACTGAACAAATTGGTATGAAATTATATCCTCTGTCTGTCAGAGTGCACTGTGGAAGTGCACCATCTGTGCTTTCTTTGGAAAAAGAAAGATGTTAGTTTTTCCTTAAAATTCAGAATGAACAGACCATCCAGCCTCACTGCTTCATTAGCTTGTATCGATCTCTGAAGACGCAGTGATCCTGGAGAAGGATCAGATTTTCTCCAGCAGTATCTGTGAATGTTTCTCTCGAGAGCTGATGTGTTCAAAAGCTACCGAGAGTGCTTTTTATTGGCTAGCTCCTGCTTATTTATTATTACATATGTCCCACTATCCAGACAGTTGTATTTTAGCAATGAAGTGGTGGTCTTGGCTGCAGTAAGTTGAATAGGATAAAAAGTACTGCCCCACCTGGTATGTACCTTTAGCTTGCCAATGTCTGTTAGCATGGTGGCTGTCAAGAAACTGTTTGCAGAGAGAAACTTGTCAGAGAACAGGTAAAATGACTTTGTAGCTGAACTTCTCTTTCTTGAAAGCCTTTGGTATATTCAGGTTATGTTTCCTTGTGGTAAAAATGTATGAGAAATACCAGGACAACCATGTTCATAGTTAGGTAATTGTATTTGTCTCTCTTGCATGTATAGCTGTGAAAGAAACACAATTTACTGGAGTAGGCTGGCCAGGTTACACTAGTTTGGCTTGCTGATGGTTGCATTCTGCAAAATTGACAGAAAACACAATTTTCTGACAGACAGTGCTCTAGAACGAAGTTTGAGGCTAAACAGGTTGGAATAGCCAGTGCAAGTGAAGCTAGATGGTTGTTTTTCAGTGGCGCTAGCAAAAGAAGTTGGGGGGACACTGGCAGAAAGGTTGTAGAGTGGTGGTCCGGACTCAGCTACTGCATCATGACAATACCTTGTTCAAAAAAAAAATTAATTACTAATAAAGTTTAAATAGGTGGAAGCTTAAAGTTTTCATTTCTCCTGTATTTTCAGTACAAAACAGTTCCAGTTAGTAAATGGCCTTTTTTTTTTTTTTTTAATTTTTGTCCTTTCCTATTAATTGTTAGGTCAGTGTGTTTCATCCTGAGAAATGGCATATCTGAAGGAAGAGAATGTATTAGACATGGCAAGTGGTGGTGGTATATAGCACCTTTTAGCAGCAGCACAGCTGCTGCTGGATTGTATCTATGTCTAGAAGTCCATGAAAGGCTGCAGCATGGTGCAGACAACAAATAGCCCAGCTGCTTGCCAACTGCAGTCATGGCTTAATGGACATAAAAGCCTTCCACCTGTCATGCAAGGGAGATGACAGAGGAGGATGTGTGACTTTGGAAGTTTTAAAGCAGCAAAGTGTTCCAGATGAGCAATATGACAGATGTTTCTCCTTATTGATAACATAATTATTAATCATCATTGCAGTTAAATCTTTTGCACTAGAAAAATACAGATTTATGTCTGTGGGTATCTCTTGGAAGAACTCCAAGCAAAAATAGTACACTCAGGGCAGCATCATGTACTAAGGTATGAGGACCTAATGCTTGCTGAAAAGAATTAATATGAAAGTGACAAGTTCTTATTTTTCAACTGTAGGGTACAGTAGATTAGTATGCACTTTTATAATTGCCAGGATTCATTGTCATTATGGTCACAGTGGAAACAATATTGTTTGTTGTTCTGCTGTTTTGAGTAAATGAACTTTTTTGTAGAGCCTTTAAACAGGGCACTTATTTGCTGACTCTGGGGCAGATTGCCTGTCCTTGATGTCTCAGTATGTCACACATGGTCTCTTCATGTTTTTGGATGACTTTCACAAGTTGATAGCAAACAAATTTTACTTTTGATATTTGAGATGGGAGAGATCTCGTTACAACTCCATCACTCTTAACTAGTTTGGTGGAATCTCAGTAAGAAAATACTGTTTTGCTTTGGGATCTTTTCAGAACTTGATACATTTTAATTTTTTTTTTTAGTTTCTGCTTGCCTATAAATTCCATGATCTTAAGTGTAGCAATAGACTAATTTCCTCTTTTACTGTCCAATTTTACAGAAACCATGTATTTATGATCTATTGTAATCCATTCCACATTTCTTCACCTTTCGCTTCTGTTAGTTTTTTTTAAATAATTTTGTGCTGTAAATACATATTTGAGAAAAATGGAAAAGCTGTTTTTAGAAGAGATCTAGCCTGTACAATTACCTGAAAGATGTGGGATTGCCCATCAGTAGAGGTTGAATTCGCATGTCCTCCTTCTCTTTTGCATTTCTTGTGTTTAGCAGAATGCACAGTTTGTACATTTGTTACTCTCTCTTCCTTCTGACGCAGTAGTTACCTATCTGAAAAAGAAGGTCTTTGACTTGAGTCAACAAGCTAAAATCTGAGTAAATTTTGGTGTGTCTGTAGAAACATACTTTGCCTTCCCTCTCTCAATGTGACAATAAGCTTCTGATGTGGTTTGTGTGGTGTGTTTGTGTGGTGTTTATTTTTCTTTCTCTTTTTTTTTTTTCTTTTTTCCTCCTGTTCTTTTTCTTTCCCATTTCCAATGTTATATTTAAGTGAGTGTTATACAATTTTGAGCCTTTTCTGTTCTTCTGAGAGTACTTGCTCACTGTTCTAAGAAAATCTCAGGCTTGGAGTTCTTTTCAAAGCTTTTGTCAAGTTCCATCGTATCTGAAATTTATTTTGCATTTCTGTGAAACTCTTTCATCCATGTGAAATAAAACCATTTTGTAAATACCTATGGTAACATTTATTGCCATTTTTATTTGCTGAATTATGTTGTTGAGCTTGTTTGGCTTAAAGAGCAAAAGTAAACAGTTCTTCTAATATCATGTGACGGCTGGCCTTTTTCCTTGATTTTGTGCCTTTTTTGCATAGTAACAGCTCAAATCCTTAATTTATGGTTTGTCTTCACTTTTAGGTCCTACATTGCCTCGACAGAACTCACAGCTTCCCTCTCAAGTACAAAATGGTCCATCACAAGAAGAATTGGAAATCCAGAGAAGGTATGGTATTACAGGTGAACAGCTGTTCAATTAAAGAATGTAGTAACTTTTCAATAATGATGAGAAATTAAATGTCAAGGACTTAAAATTACTCTTTCATGACAGCAGCATTTGTACCCATGCAGTTTTAGTAGTACAGCTTTCCTATGTAAAAACTTTGTTTGTAGCTAGATCCCTTATTCATGATCTCCACCCATGCAGACAATGCAGTTGCTGTTGGCCTGTCATGAAAGAGTTGAAGATCAGATGGGAAGCCTTGAAAGATTTCACTGCTGTCATTTTCAACCAGACTAAGAATTTTCCAGTGACTGTTGTGCCTTCAGTTTTTAACACACACTTACAAAGAAGAAAGCAGCAAGCAAAGAAGGAAGTTTTAACCTTTAGAAGTAGAGAATTAGATCATCGTGGAACAGGACAATTTTTCTTCCTGAGTGTTGGTGCACTAGGACAAAATACTGTATTGGAAAGCTTTTTTGCCTTTATACTCTATTAGTTCTTTAGCAATGAAACCTCAATTTTCTGCTTTTTGTGTATGAATATATGGATCCCTTTAGTAGTTTGTCTTTCAGCTGTAGCAATACTGGTTTTATCTGTGCTGCCCTCAGGGAGTAGCCCATGTTCCTCTGACCAGTTGGCATTCCTCCAAACTAAGCTGTTCCCTTCAATGTGAAGCCACTGTACCCTGTCCCATGTCCTGTGGGATATTTTTCAGACCTGTAGCATTTTCAACTTACTGGGGTTTTTTTCAGTTCCTTTTAATAATCACTACGTATCAGTCATATGCCCAAATTGTGGGAGCAAACTTTATAATTGTCATATTCCCACTTTTGTTGTGTGGCAATATGGGTTAGTGCTGTTGGTTGAGTGCCTGGGATACAGGTATATGAAATGGAATTCTTCTAGGATAGTGGTGTTAGACTGGGTTAAGTGAAAACAGCAAGACCTTGGGCTGTCTCAAGCACACTGCCTGTGCTGCAATCCTGGATTATTTTACCATGAAAATACTCCCAGGAGATTAACTGTTCCCTTCCAGAAGGGATGCTGGGAGCAATTTAGGTCACATGCAGTATAGAGGCAGGGAACAGGATCCTTGAATAAATAGGAGGTGGTCCAGATTGATGGTGTAAATGCACTTAATAGCTTTTAGTGGTAACTAGAAAAATGTTTTAACGTGTTTGATCTAATTGGTACTGAAGTTTTTTCTGTTTTGATATTTTGTATTTAGTTTATTCAAGCAAAGGTGAGAAGAGACACAATTTGGAGATAATTAATATTATAGATTTGATAAACTAGCTATATGTGTTGAACAAAGTTTTGACATAAAAATTGGTCATACTTGTCTGTCTCTCTTCTGCAGTATGTTCTTGCATCTGAGCAAGGATTGCTTTATCTGAAAGTTTCTTTGTTTAAAAACAAAGACCAAGAAGCTCATTACTAATCTGTCTATTTGATGTATTTATGTGCAAGTTTGCTGTCATGATAAAGGTCTTCTATGTCACTCCTTTGACAGACTTTTTAAAAAGCTTTTTTTTTTTCCTGTTCTAGAGTAGTGTCTTTAATATCTTTATTTCCCTTTTATTTACCCTTCTTTAGAAGGTGGTATTAATTGAAATTTATGATGTTGAAATACTTTTCAGAGAAGCATTGTAGACAGAGATCTCTTGAGGAAAAAGTGCTGCCCCATATTAAGAGCTCTGCAAGTCTCTCTTGAAATTTTTTTCCTGTGTAAAGGACATGTTATCCGATAGCATTCTTACAGCTTTGCTTTCTCATTTGATCAATGTGCTCTGCTTGCTTTTTTTGTCTAATATAATGTCTTCTTTGAAGTCTGGTCCTGGTTTTGATTTGGTTTTCCCCCAAAAAAGAATGGAGAACTAGAATGAGTGTTTACTCATGTTGCTGGACAGATTGTCTGTGGAAAGACTATTGCCATTGTGTCATTAAGACTAAGGAGAACATGTACTTTTGTTAAAATGTTTCACAAATGTTTCTCTGGTCTCTCCATTACTGTAACTTTATAGTTATAATACAGTTCAATTAACTTCCAAGATGTAACATTTCTTCTGTAGTAGCTATCTTTCAGCTTTCAAACTGTCATAAATAACAATAGTTTTACTACAGTAACTTAGAGAGCAGTAAATATTTTGGAAGAATGGGTTTAGGTATATATTACTTTTAACACATCTAAAGGGTGAAGGCAGTCTGGGCAGAACTGAATTCTGTGGGGAGCAGTAAGACTACAGGGAATGCAAGAGAAGGGAATAAAAGTTACTGCATAAGAAGGAAGATGGGGTTTGTGATGGCTCAGTAGAAAGGCAGGCTTCTCTAAGTCTATTGCTTGCAAAAATATGTCTTGTGGGGTGGGGGGGTTGTTTTAAATGTGGTTTAATAATAGTTGTCTTTAAGGGCTGGTCTCATATCCCTCCCTTAAGTGTACCTGTTTTCTGCAGTGTTTGACTGACTCCCATGTTACGTTCAGGAACATATTTTTTAAATTATTCTAAGCCTGAGGGGAAAAAAAAACAATGCTTACATAAAGTTGTAAAAGGAACCCCGTGGAGATCATCTAGTCCAACCCTCTGCTCAAAGCAGGGATAATTTAAAAGTTAAATTATGTGACTTGTAGCTTCAGGGTTTTCCTAGGCATAAATAGAAACATTTCTTTAGAAGTGTTTTGCCACAGGAGTGACCAGTGAAGAATGGTAAATTAGAGAGAGCTCTTCAACTGATCTGATCTTTTCCTTTGCTTTTATAACTGGTGTTCAAGAATCTTGGGGAGATTGTGAACTGAAGAATAAAATTAGATCATTGCCAACAAAAGGGTATTATGTTGGTTCAAAGACTTCTTTTTTTTTTTTTTAAATTTTAGAAAGGGTTTAGATGTCTTACATTTTGAGTAAAAGTGCTAAAGTAGTAGTATTACTTTATTTTGCTGCAGAGCTTGTTACTTGAACATTTGCATTGGTTACTGTGCAGCAGTGACAGTCTTTAAAGCCACTAGGACCAGATGTGCAATCTAAAACACTGAGATTTTTCTGAAGCCATGGTGACACCTAAGGTAGTCAGTGAAATAATTTTGTCTGGTGAATTGATAACTTAGTTACTGTCTTTTAAGAAACCTTAACACATGGTAACTGCTTTATCTGTCAAGAAGTACTTGAAGATAATGGTAATTTTCCTGAACTTGCACTCATTTAAGTACAGTAACAAGCTTTAAAACCCTTCAACTTCCATTTTTGTCTCTCAGAAATTAAAGGATATTTTGTTATATGGGTTATTTTTCCTTTTGTCAGAGTGGTAGTCAGGCCACATTTATAAATTCCACTGATTGATAATGAGCCAACTTAGTTGACATGCGTATTTGTTAATAACTTCAGAGTTACTTCATGTCAAATATAATTTTAAGATACAAGATTAGTCTGTGGCATGCCTGTGTGTGCTACTCGTGCATGTAAATTTACCTTCTCTTCCAGCCATGGTAAATATATTGTCAGGAATATGAGTCGCTGAGTTGGTATCTAATATGACACTTTGGGAATTTAATGAGTTAATGTTTATAAATAACTTCAGAATCGTCACTGCCTCATAAATAAAGAGACGAAGAGCACCAGAAACACAGAAAGTGTATAGATTGTAAGGAATAATGAAGGTATACAAGCCACCTGTTGTCCTTCAGGGACGTAATGGACCAAAACTTGACCGGCTTTTGTCGTAAGTACTCATTAGAGGTTGCAAAATGCAAGAGCAGAACATGAGATGGGTCTGTAATTGTTCAAATTTGCTAATGCTTCTAGTTTATTTCATGGATTGAGATGACACTGTTAAAGAAAACTTGGTGTACGACTGTGTTAAAAAATATTGATACTGTGTGGGTTTTGTAACATCTTTGGGAAGGCTTCTTATTTTTAGGTAGTTGTAAGTTCAGAAGCTGACAGGCGTAGCAGTTTCTTATATACTGATAGCCTTAATGGAATGCTTTTTATTTTACAGATTAAGAGGGTGACTTTTTTGACACAATGTGGAAAAAATGTTAAGCTTCCTTCTAACGTTAAATTTTAACTATGGTAAAAAGTTTTTGTCATCTCCCCCCCCATAAGTTAGTAACTGTCAAACGTATAATTCCTGAGCTGTTTTGAGAACGTGTGGAAATACTGAAAGGAAAAAAAAATATCAGGAGCAATGAAAAAAATATCAGGAGCAATGTAGCTATAATAATTTAAAGGAAGGAAAGTTTGCCCGTCACTGTGCCCCTGGTAGCTTAGTTCCTACTGATTTCCCACAGCCCATGACCTTTCCCTAGTTATTGGACAGATGTAGTGTTTCCAGTTTTCTTTTGCTTTTGAAATTGTGCCATTTATGCAATGATTTATTTTGAGGAAGTAGGACTTCTTTGAAGACATATGGATTGATTAGATTATAACTAAGTGAACAGTTCTAATCTGAGATAGGCATATGAAAATGATCAGTTGGCTTTTTGGTTTAGAGTGTAAGTGGTCAGTAGATCACTCTGATAGGACTGTGTGCTGCGTGTGTTACAAAATCTGCATAAAGTTTGCATCCCAGAGACATGGTTTAGATGGAATCCGTGGAGTTTTTTAATGTCTAAGCCAAGAGTTTTCATTTGAGTTTGCTGAAGTAGTTTTATGGGACAACCTGCAGCTAGTTATTTCCAGCCTCTACATTGCATAATAGAATGGGAAATTAAAGGAGATGGAAGGAGAAAGACCCATCAGTTGTTTTTCTTTCATCATCCCCTGCCCTCAAAGTTTTTGGGAAACAAGAGTTTTGGGTTGGTTGTGTGTGGGTTGTTTTTTTGTGTGTTTGGGTTTTTTTTGTTTGGTTTTTTTTGTTGTTGTTGTTGTTTTTGTTGGGTTTTTTGTTTGTTTTTGTTTGTGTTTTTTTTTGTTTTTGTTTTTGGTTTTGGGTTTTTTTTGTTTGTTTGTTGTTTCTGGTTTTGTTTGTTTGTTTGTTTTTTGTTTGTTGGTGTTTTAGGCTCTAGTTTTCTTTCCATTCACAGTGTCTTCCCATTCACAGTAAAGTTTTCCTGAGTTCTGTCAAGTCTAGCTTTCAGAGGCTTAATAACCGGTTCTGTCTGGGTACAATACTGAACAGCTATAGATGTTGGGTAACACTGACATGTTTAGCAGACTGAGAAGAGCACTCTTAAATTAAGCAGTCTTTTGACTACAGTGGCAAAATTGCTTCCTTAATTGCTGCAGTTGAATATGGATGTTACTTGAAGGATGGTTCTGATAAAAATCTTAGTTAACACTTTTAAAAATGACTCTATGAAATCTTATCCTTTCTGCAAATTTTTAGCTCTGTGGGTTTTTGTCTGTTTCATGCAAAACATGAAATTGGAATTAAAAACTTTTTTTCCATATTTTTGGTTCCCTTTTATGAAACCTGAGCATACATACTCACTAGACTCACTACTACATACCACTGAGTTGTCAATACAAAGTAGGTTTTTTCTTCTGCTGAGAATTTTCTTTTTTTTGTTCCCCTAAAATTTTATATGCAGAGATGACTTGCTGGGATCTGGCTTCTGCCAGAAAAGTTCAAGTGTTCTGTTAGTTTACATGATATATTGAAAAGATCAAGGTGAGGAAAACTAAACTTTGAGGTTTGATCACAAGCATTAATAGATCCCTTTGTCTATTAGAATTCCTGTATCTAATTCCTGTATCTAATAGCCTTTAGGCTTATAGCTACTGTGTCATGTCTCTATCATGGTGGTTGGTTACTAATATTTTGCTTGACTGTTGAAACCTAGTTCTTTCTCTTTTCTTATTTCCCACTAATATGGTTTGAGCTTATAATATAAATGCTTGTTCTTGGACCTTAAATCACTTTTGATGAAGGAAATGAAAACCTGTTAGTTTGATTTTGTTAATAAGAAAAGCTTTAGAACTACTTTTGAAGAAAAGAATAATTAACCAGATAAAAATACAGCACAGTACCCAGGCAATACTTTATTTTGCAAAAGCAGAAAGACTGTTCATGTGGTGTTCCTGAGTCTTAGTAAAGTATTTGACATGCACCAAGAGGGTATTTCCTACTCTTACGGTGAAAGAGAGGAGGGTTCTGTGGAGGTGTGAGTGGTGTCAAAATAGGCAGTTCCTCCTGCATCAATGGGATTGAGAACAAGTCAAATTGTTTGCTGAAGAAAGCAAGTTCTTGCCACTGATCGAGTTGGGATACGTGAGTGCAAAGGAGAACAAGCATAGTTGAATGATATTGCAGATTTTGATGATCAAAATGGAATGAAAAATAATACAGAGCAGATGTCCTGGTTTTAGACACTTTTAGAGGGGAAAACCTGCCAACCTGTATACCAAATACTAGTGTTCAGGATGTTTTAATACTGGTGTATGGGGAAAATCCAATTGACAATGGAAGCATGCACATGGAGTAGCTATCAATCAGTGGAAAGTTGCTTAAAAATTGGAAATAACTGTAATGACTTTATATGTAGATAGATTTGATTAGGATTTCAAAATCATGACAAACGTAGTCAATTAAAAGCCTTTATAATTAGGTGTAAAAGTGTTGTTTGATAAATTTTTTTTTTTAAATACAGAATATTGAAATAGTCTCACCTTTCACTACTGTTTAAAGAACCAGAGGCCCACCACTTTGAAAAGTAACTGTCAGTTCCAGAGCATATTCACTTCTCAAACCTCTTGTCTTTGAAAAGTCAAACTTTGCAGGTCTTCTCAATGTCTGCTTCTTGCTCAGTTTATTAAGCTGACCTGCTCTTGTCTGGGTTTCTCTGAAGCAATGTGCAGTATTCTCAGATAGAAGCTGTCCAGACTGTCCAACACTTGAAAAAACAATAAAGCTGTTTTAGTGAGAGTGTATAGCAAGAGTTCAGTTTAGATGAATTCATGCAACTGAGAGCACTCTTGAAGATGCAAAGAGGTGAAGTATTGATCACTTCTGCTGAGGTTGTTATCAGTGCATCGAATGCACTTTTTATTCATGAAGATTCTCAGTGGAAGCTGTCTGTGCTTTATGGAAATTTGCAATCTGTATTGACATGATTTAGACTACATTTTCTCTTTGTAAATAAACTATGAAATTTAAGGGGTGATGTGTCTTCATTCCATGGTACATTCCATGGTACGTGGAATGAAAGCATTAAAGTATAGGCCTTGAGATACTTATTCAGTAGGTTTATGTGACCATACAGAAGAGTGAGCTCTGTGATAAATACTGAATTTTGGAATGATGAATAAATACTTAATATTCAAGACTGAAGAGCAAATTTAACATTGATACTCAGTTTTTATTATTCAGATAAGTTCTGCCATAGCAGACACACCTTTTCTTTTTCTGAACTTGTGCAGAAGGTGATCAGAAGATTAAGCTGTTAAAACTCAAACTAGCAGTTAAGTTCAAAATAATCAACATGTTAAAGCACTTTTTTTTCTATAAACAGTTTTAATAATGAAAGAGTAAGGTGACTGTATCTAGTTAAATTGGTGTCCCATAGAGTGCATGCAGTTCCTTGCAGTCAAGGTAGCTGCTCTTCTGTAGATGACAACATGCTTCAATTGGAGCTGAGGTCACCCTGCATCTGGTGCTGGCGCCTCTGGTTCGACTACTCATTGTATAGCCTGTTTGCAGCCAGATGCTCTATTTGTTGCAGTGACTCAGTGGTGGGAGGAGGAGAGCCATCATGCGAGATGTATTCTAGTAAGTAGTGACTGTTGGGTTAGATAAAGCTATCTATGCCCACATGCTGGGGCTTTCAGCATTTTAGAATTAAACAAGCTGGTAACATTTGGAGTTTATTTCTCCATAGATTGAGGCAGAGTTTAGAGGAGCTGGTGCAAGAGCTTACAGCAGCCTGAAAGCCTAGGCAAACTGAGGCTCCAGGACTGGAATACTACAGACATTTTCTCATAGTACTAGCCATTGCAATGAAAGTTTTTAAATTGGTGAACAGATTTTAATGTTTAAACGTATTTTTATATTTAATTGGCAAATAGAAGTTTAATGGCTGGATCAGCAACACAATTGGAACAACTCCAGTGGTTTGGACTGATGAATCCAGGTTTAATTATAATTTATAATAGACACCTTTAGAATTATGACATAGTATTCCTAGATTTATTGTTTATGTTGGGTTATAAAACTTAAATTTCTTTAAAATTAGCAAAGCACAGGCTGAAGCTGCATACATTGTTGAATACTTTTGTATGATCACACTTGGTTTCTTATACAAAATGTCTTAATGGTAACTTTCAGAATAGTTAGTGCAGAATATATTACTGCAGTATTTTAAGCTAGCAAAAAGTCTAACAACCTTCACGTTGATTTTGTGTGTCATCTTTGTGTCTTTCACCGTGCCATGTTTGTTTTAGAATAGGTGACATAGCTCAAACAAGAAATTACTTTTCAAAAATAAAGCAAAAAAACACCATGTGAGACACCTGAAAATCTCCTCTGAAGTTGTTTTATGATTATTACTTTTTTTAACATTTATTTTTAGTGGCTCAAGTGATGGTTTTTGGTGTCCTCTTTCAAAACATTCATCTTATCAGTGATTTTTTTTTTTCTCCATCCTTCTTCTATCTTTAAGCAGACAAAACAGGGCTGGTATTGCTGTTGATCTCTCCAAGTGATTTGATGCCCTACTTTGCCACTGATTTTTTCAACAAAGAAAGAATGAATATGATACTGATGTGTTCATAAATGACTAACAGCTGTCAAATACTATGTATTACCTGCCTGCAGCTGACCTCTTCATTCAATGCAGCAATTGCTTCAGTCGGGTCTTTTCCTCAAGATGTTTTGTTTTCTGCAGGCTTTATCTTGGGTCTTTGTTTTCTGCAGGGAGTTTTAAAATTAAGTACTTCAAACCAGTTTCTGCTCATTTTGGGAATATTTACCAGCTCAGTGCCTGATGAATTTGGATGTGATACAAAAATGCTTTTGTCTGTACTATTCATGGAAATACCTCTGGTTTTAATGTATCTGGCTTTGTGACAAGAAGCCTTTAATATTTGTGGCTGAATTCTGTTATTCAGGTTGGTATAGGGTGGTCTTTTTAGGAAAAAAAATAATGATGATCTTGCATCTAAGATCAAAGCAACCCTGTTTTAAGAATACTGAAGATTTATGTGAATGTACAGGAAAACTTCCACTTGAGGAAACAAGGTGACCTGCCAGAGCAGGCAGCTATGCATTTTCACAGACTGTTTCAGCAATGGATTTGCTCCTTGCAGGTTATTTATTCTTTGTGCCCTTGTGACAGCAGCTGTTTTTTGACACAATGAGAGTTGCTTGATGTTGAGTCATACTTTCTCTGGTGAAAGGACAGTGTTTTCACAGAGACACTTGCAGTAACTCCTCTGCAGATCACATTTAAGCCTGTATCTTGGTTAAAAGTGTTCTGGAAAAGGGTGTGTTCTCTCTGGCTATTAAGTCTGTTCTAACACGGAATATTGTTTTACTGATAAACATTGAAATTTCCTAATCTAGTTGAGATCTTTCTTCCCTTCAACCCATGAGGTAATGACTCTGTTTTAAGAGAATTGAGTGAGGCTTTTATTTTTTTTGACAATGTTGAAGTCTTTAGGAAAAGGAACAGGGGATCTGTGAGGCATTCACCTCCAGGACCAGAAGGTAAAACAGCCACCTATTCCCTGTGCCACACACTACCCCCACACCCCTAGCCCCAAATCAGCAAACCACCTAGATCTAAAGGTAATGGATAGTATGAGAGTTAGAATGTAGTGATGTTACTTGCTAAAGGCATAATAGAAAGTCATTTCAGTGTGCATCTAGTATTGGTTCATTTCATATAACATCAAGAGCTGAGACAGTACCACTTCTTGTTATTCCTTTTTTATGATCAGATTCATAATAAGCTAAGAAGGTTTTGAGTGTATTTGGGTGAAGTTGCTGCAATTCTGTTTTGCAATTGTCATGTAGGAGAAATTATCTGAACACTTTCACCATCACCAAATGTGGGGGTTTTTTTTCAGTACAGGTGAAACAGTGTGTACTTAACTCTGCTTACTGCATTTTTCTCCTTGTGCTATTTCAAGAATGTAGTCATGCTCCTCATCCCTGACTGCCCAAAGGACTGTAGGATTAATGCTGGTAGAGTTAAAAGTCACAACTCAGTGTTGTAAATAAGATTCTTTCTTCATCCTCTGACAAAATGTTCTCGTACCTCCTTAGCTGGACAAAAATATAATTTTAAAAGCTGTTGCAATATTAAAGTAAGTTCATTTAAAAACAACACACCAAAAAATAATCAAGACACCCCCCCAGCACCCCCAACATCCAATGGTGAATCTTCCTAAGACGATTTTGGCATGAAACTAATTAAAATCCAAAAAGAAAGTTTCCTGAGTAGTATACATAATAAAGCTAGAAGCTCTTCTGAAATTCTGAAGTTGACTCTTTGGATCTAAACCCATGTGTAATGGTACCTTGCATCTGACTGACTGTGCAGCACAGTTTCATAGTAGTTTCAGCTATTCAATGCAAATTAGCAATTTGCTCTTAGAAATTCACACTTCTAAAACAATGGGAATCCCTTTGCCTTAGCATAGTGAGCATTTCACTATAAGATTGTTTCCTGGGGCATTTTTAGCACCTCTATAGCTTTCTCAAAAGTTGTCCTGGAAGCTTCCTAAGGGTGAAGGATTTTCATGTATTGCTTTCACAATGCTATTGAACATTCCCATGCTTTAGAACTACTAGTCTTGATATTTCAAAAATGTTTTAATTCTTAATCTGCTAATGCTTTTGCATAATATCATTTTGATCTCTGACAAAATTTTATAAAATTGTTTTTTCTAATGCTAGCTAAACAAGACCAGGGGGATTAATGCAAACAAATGTGATGTTATTTTGTGGTGGTTGTTGGGGTTTTTTTGGTTTGTTTGGGTGGTTTTTTTGGGGGGGGGGGGTTTTGTTTTGGTTTTGGTTGTTTTGGGTTTTTTTGTGTGGTTTTTGTTTTGTAATTTTTTTTTGCTTTTTGGGGGGGTGTTTTTTTAATAAGCAAAATGAGTTCTGAAGGTATAACTTCTTGAGCTGTAGTTCTTTCTTAGTTTATGAAATTAATCCTTGCTTATGAAGTTGTTAAAGCAACTTGATTGCATTACTGGCATACTTAATCTTTGGACCTGTGCCACTTTTGGCTTTCTGTTTGAAAGGTTTGTTAAAATGACTGTAACAATGTAGTGGCTTGTGGTGTGCAGTGGTTGGGTTTTTTTCTGTGTGTTTTGTTTTGGTTTTTATTGACAAAGGGATGCTTCAGCAGTATAAAATGAGAATAAATTATTTTCAACGATGGTGTATTTCATCTCATATCTTTACTGCATGGGAATCTGATACAAGATAAGAAATATTTGCAAGGCATTTTGCTGCCCTCTGTTGGTAGAGCATTTGTAGCATAATCAAAATGCTCAACTTGTTCACTGTTTTTATTTGTACATAAAAAAAAAATAATCTGGTTTTATTCCTTTATTTCCCGAAGAAGTGGAAAAAATGAGGATTCTTTAACAAAAATAGAATCTTAGAATCTGAATTGCTCAATAATTCATTTAATAACGAGAACTTTTTTTATTCAGGTCCCGTGTAAGCAGAAGTGGTTATCTCATTGGTTTTAATCTATATCTTAATAGACAGCCAATGCAGTTTGCATGTTGATGGCTGCAGTATTTTTTTTCTTCAGATTAAGTCTTATGATCTGTAGACATTGTGTGTCTTTATAGCTCTCTGAAGAGAACAACCCCAGGTGAGCCTCAGGGACGTGTTTACACATATCAGGAGAACTGGTCAACCCTAAACAAACAGTTTGACATACAACTTGGGCTTTAGCTAAAATTGCAGGTAATTCCATGGTATATAGATAGAGTATGTATTTACATGTAGTCTTTGTCAGCCATGTCCTCCTCCTCCCCTCCTTGTATATAGGACATACATCCACACACATGTGGACATAGCCCTCTCAGTAGTTAGAGAAAGCTTTAAGTAAAAACTAACAAAAAGTCCCCACAACCTTCTGGGCTAGGGTTGCCTTGAATACTACCTTGTGCTACTCTCCAATTCTCTGGGCATTTTTGGTTCAACAGCTTCTTGTGCTGTTGTTTTTGTTGTTGTTGTTGTTTTGGTTTGGTTTTTTCCTGTGTGCTTTCCCCCACACTTTCTTTGAATCACTCTGACAAGGAGTTCTAAAGCTCATCTACCTGTTGTACAGAGGTGCTCACTTTTTGTTTGTTGTTTTTGGTTTGTTGTGGATTTTTTGATTGTTTGGGGTTTTTTGTGGGTTTTTTTGTGGTTTGTTTTGTTTTGGGGGTTTTTTTTGAGCTTCACAGTTATTAGTTGCATCGACTCTTTCTTCCCAGATGTTGTATTTGGATGTCCTCATCACTTAGGATTCTATAGACTTCCAGTTGTCTGTTCGAGAAAGTAGAATTCTAGCTTCTTTAGTTTGGTTGGTGTGGTTTGGTTTTTTTGTTTGTTTGTGTTTTGTATTGTTTGGTGGTTTGTTGTTTGGTGGGGGTTTTTTTGTTTGTTTGGTTTTTTTTTTTTAACTGGAAACTGGTACATGGATTGTAGTGTTGCTGGCTGTTCTTTGAACTATTTAAGTTCTGCTATTTTCCCTCATTTGAGATAAGAGACGCAGGGTTTGTGAAGCAGGATGGTGGTATTGTCTATACTGCCAATTTTATTGCCCAGTTATTTCGAATGGAAAGACCTGTCAGTACTTCATGATCACCTATCATCCTTGCTACCCTAAATAACTTAGTATTAAGGAGCCTAATCAAGAGCACCTCACAGTTTTTTTTTCCAGATTACTTATGAAAATATGAAATGGCACAGCTCTTATTGTATGGCTTATTGCAAAACTGCCTTGGTGACATTGCTCTTATGTCAGAAGTGACCTATATTGAGGTTCTGTTACTGTAAAGAAATTAAGAACTTCAGAAATTTTAAATATCTGGCAGCTGCTTGATGTTTTGTTAAACCCAGTGAATTAATTAGTACCTTCTAGCTTTATAAACTAAATATGTGAAATGTTTATAACCTCAAATGCCTTATCCACGTGTGAGTTTTAGGATTGACTGTGTATGTTTCTAGGTGGAATATGCTAATTTCTAGCAAATGAATGAACAAGATAAACAAAGATGCTTTGGAGTCTGTAAATGTTGACTCCTGCTCTGAATAGCGTTTTAGCCACAAAGATACGTGTGTCCACCTCTCCTTTATCAAATAGAGCCTAAAATAACCAACTGTGATGAAACACCCAATTTAATAATAGATTATATCTGAGGGAAAAAACACACAGTAGAACAAGTTTGGTATGATACAGAGCAAGCAAAAATGTAATGCTAAAAACATTTTTAATACCTCTTTTGGAGCTTAAATTTTTTTATTATTATTGTATTCTCTTGGTATTTTGCATAAATTCTCAACTAGTTCCAAATACCCATCAGGCAATTACCAGACTCTTTGGTGGACTTCAGAGACTAAAACTCAAGTTGTAATATAGGAGACGAGGAGCTGAGGGAAGAAGTGATACAGGAGCAGAACTATTTCACTGCTTCTGAGGATGTTGGGTGACAAGTTCAGTAGGGAAAAGTCCTTTTGCTGTACATAACTGGAACTACATTGCTTATAGCAATTATGAAACTTCAATATTTATCAGGATTTTTTGTTTATAAAGGAAAAACATTGGTCAGAAAGAGGCTGAATTTCAAGGGTAACAGTGCATGGGATAGGGTTTCCAGTTCTGCTGGTATTTTCTGGACATAAATAGGAACAAAATAGCTGAAGTTCACTTTGTTTTCAGACTTCAGCTTTATATGGCTCTAAGCATGTAGTATAGAATTACCAATGACTTCTCCAAATAAGATTGCGCAGTGACAGGCTATAGAAAAAAACATATCTAGTAACTCAAGGTGTTGAAACTTAGATCTCCTTTTTGCTTTATGGTTAAAAGCTGGCTGTGCTTTGTATTTGCTGAGAAGGTATGTTCAGTTTGCATCTGAAGCATAGCAGAAAAAAATGGCAGTGTGCCTTACATACAAATTCTTGTTTTTAAATGTAGTGATGGGTTTTATCTATTTATTTATTTATAATAAGAATTCAAATAGAGGCAGATAACTAGCAACATTTTCAGAGATATGTACTGACAGGAATGTACTGGCCACAGCTTTGAGGGGAGGATGTGTCTAAGTTTTTAGCAGTGCGTTCCCCCAATAGATGAAGGAGCTTTGAAAGTCAAAAGGCTTTATTTTAGTAAATTAGAAACATGTATATATTTTAAATATAATTAAAAATGGAAGCAAAAAGGTAAAGAAAATATAAAGCAAGTTGAGGGCAAAAAAAAGTGAAAGGATTGTTTACAGCTTTTCCCAGTGTATTTTTGCAGGAAGGTCCTTGTGGCATTGGAAGCAGCTTTTGCACGATTCCTTCTTATGCTTGGGAAGTTCTTTATATTTACTCTGTGTGGCTTTTACTTGTTTACCTGCTCTCGATGTCTTCCCCCTCTCTGCTTTTCTTTGCAAGACTCCCATGAGCTGAACACTGCAGGGAGCTGACAAGGGTTTTCCTTGGCTGCTGCACCCTGGATTTTTTTCTGACCGTGTCCAGTTTTCTACTGCCTTTGGGGTGTTCTCGTCTTGATGCTGATTCAGTTGTACGTGCGTGTAGTATTAACACAAGTACATTTTGATGCTTCTGTAAAATTTGTATAAAAGCTAGCTGACTAGTTTATCTGAAAAACATCATTCATTTGCAGATCTTTTTTAAATGAGGATTTGTGTTACTGTTATTTCACTGTACTTTTATTCACTGCTTCGAGTATAAAATGCCATGCAAACAACAAATGTAACTCCATATCCCAAACTGGGAAGATTGTATCAGTTAGAAAGCTCCTGTTGGTAATTTACTATTCTTACCTCTTGAAAGCTATCTCCCTGAATATTAAATTAGTTGAGGAAACTGGATATAAGATTCCTTTTACTGTAAGCATAATAAAACTATGATCTCGCTCAAAAAAAAAAAGATGTGTAGAATTAAGAATTTTACGTAGGTACAAACAGTGCGGTTTCTTCTTGCTGGTTTAAAGATTTATTATTATTATTATTGGTTTCTCTCTTCTTGTGCTCTAACAGTTGCTTGATATTTCTGGTTTTCACTTTGCAGCTTAGTCTTTTTCCTTTTTTCATGATTGTAGACAGTTGCAAGAACAACAGAGGCAGAAGGAGCTGGAACGGGAGAGGCTGGATCGTGAACGAATGGAACGGGAGAGGCTGGAGAGAGAGAGGCTAGAAAGGGAAAGACTTGAAAGAGAGCGCCTAGAACAGGAGCAACTGGAGAGAGAACGGCAAGAAAGGGAACGGCAAGAGCGCCTAGAAAGGGAGAGACAAGAGAAGGAGAGGCAGGATCGAGAAAGACTTGAACGACTTGAACGGGAAAGACAAGAAAGAGAACGGCAAGAACAGTTGGAAAGGGAACAATTGGAATGGGAGAGAGAGAGAAGAATTACAAATGCTGGTAAGAATTTCAAACCCAAATGTATTCAAGTACCAGACTACTGTTTGTGTCTTTGGGTGATGAAGTGGGAGAGAAGCAACAAAGGGCAGTGAGTACAGTTGTGTAACAACAGTCAGTATTTCAGGCTTCTATTTTCTGGAATTGCTTCCTATTTTTTATGGAAAGAAGTCCAAGAGCTTTGACTTTCCTCTTACAGTTTTCCCTTAAGTCTGAATTTTTTTTTTTTCATTTGCTCGCTCCGTTTCCATACTCTCTGATTGCTTGATGAATTTGAATCGTATTGGGCACCTCCAACATTGGTTAAAGGAGAATGAGTTAATTTCTAAATACCTTATTGTTTGCTTTGTTCAACAAGATGTATTCTCGTTATGTAATTTGGAAAAAAAGCAAAACCCTAAACATACCATGTTGAGTGTGTTAATATAGAAGGTGTGTACCTCTATAAGGAAAAGTAATAGTGAGAGAAAAGCCTTTCAGTATGAAGTCTTGCTCAATTTATCATCTTAATAACATTTCAGTGAACTGTATTATGTATGTATTGGTAGGTAAGATAATGCACTGCCTCCAGAATGTATCCAGTGATAACTGAAAGCTTTCTCATTTTGGTAATACAGTGGAACATTAGTCAAGCACTTGCTTGTTCTTTAATAACAAACTCAATTTACATCAGAAGTTTGTTCATGGTAAGAGTCAAGAAATACTATGTAAGAGCTAGTCATTTTAGAGCAGAGGATTTTACTGTTAGTTTTATTCCCAGTAGTTCCAAGTTTGTGATGGAGCTTTTCCTGGGCAAGAGAAAGATGATATTTGCTGCCTGTGGTATGAGTTTTCTTAGTGGAGTTGTAACAAATGTTAAGATCACTACACTTGCTTGCAGTTTGCAACCAAATGAGAAGACAAAAGCTGATAAAAGATTCATTAATCAACCCTATATCTAATCCAGCTCACAGATGGGATTTGAGAAAAATTACTCTAGAACATACTTGTAAATTCAAATGTTGGCACAAAAGTAGTTGGTAAAATTTTAAAAGCAGCTGTTGATAATATGTAAAACTTTCCTAACAGTATTTTCACTTGTGCCTAATCCTCTGGTACTAACTGTAGTCTACATTTATACATTTTGTTTGAATGCTGGTTTTGTTGCTTCATTAGCTCCCTTTTTCTCTTTCTCCTTTTTTTATCCTGCCTTTGCTGCTGCTTTCCATCTTCTGTCCAGCTCCATCTTTCGACAGCTCCCCGTATAGCACTCCACTTCCTGAATACTCCAGTTGCCAGCCTCCTTCAGCACCTCCTCCATCATATGCAAAAGCAGTCTCAGCACCAATGTCAGAGGCCGCACCGGAGTACGCTGTAGTGACTTCTGCACCACCGACTTCCACTCCCCCTACACCGCCTCTAAGGCACTCCGCATCGCGTTTTGCTACATCTCTAGGCTCAGCTTTCCACCCTGTTCTCCCCCATTATGCTACAGTTCCTCGTCCGCTGAACAAAAGTTCTCGGCCCCCTTCTCCTGTCAATGCCCCAGCAACTTTGCCTCCAAATACAAAGCCTGTTGCCTGGTCTGCACCCAGTTTTGCCCCTCTTCCCCCATCTCCACCAGTAATGATAAGCAGTCCACCAGGCAAAGCTACCGGCCCAAGACCTGTCCTCCCAGTTTCAGCTTCTAATCCAGTGACCCAAATGTCTACGTCTCCTACGGCTCCTAATGGGCTTCCTGAAAACCTGGCTTATCCGGTTCCTTCACCTTCTACCTCAGGTCCAACTCCGCCTCCGCCACCTCCTCCCCCTCCACTGCCTTCCTTTCCGCCTCTGTCGCTGTCTGGACCTCAAGCTTCTCCTTCTCCCAACTCCCCGAATGCCTCGACTCCCTCATCCAAGCCTAGTGTTCTCCCTTCTCCCTCTGCAGCTACCCCTGCCTCTGTTGAGAACTCTCTAAACTCTGTGCTGGGAGACTCCTCTGCTTCTGAGCCAGTCTTGCAGGCAGCCTCTCAGCCGATTGAACCTACGACCCAGCAGGGTAAGGCTTTCTGTTATTGCTACTAATGCACTAATCAGGAATGCAGTCAAAGCCAATTGGTACCAAAGCCTGTAACTGCCCCAAAGAATTAATACAATGCTTCCAAAGTTGCAGTGATCTTAATACCACAACAAAATACCGTTTGGAAAACTGGGGTAAGGGAAACATTAAAACTCCATGGATAAGAGCTGGTGTTCTGTGGCCCAGTTTAAGTAAAATTCTAATTTCTGAAGCTCTCACTTGTCAAGAACAGAGCCTGGTGAATAGTCACTTGGTAAATCTTGCACTGCTAGTTTATTTGGAACGTGGTGTTAATAGGCAGCATCATTAGTTCCCTAATGGCAGCCAACACGGAAGAACGTGTGTGTGTGGCTTTGGACATTCCTTAATTGAGGAATAAACTGAACCACTTTGATACTCCATGTTGTTTCAAATTTAGAAAGTAGGACATAACACCTACAGCATTTCTTTCTGTACAGTGGTTGTGTTTTGATGTATGGTTGTATGCATACATATATGTGTGTATATATATAAAGACGCTTTCCTGTGGTATTCTACCAGTGTAGCTAAAAAGACTTAGGAAAAAAGTTTGGTTAAGCAGGTGACAGTCTTAGTGGACACTCTACCAATATGATAGAAATGTAGTTTACGTGGATGTAGATGTCTTTGTTAAGCTGAATCCTGCTTTTATATTGATTTAGTAGATTTAAGTCTTTGTGCATAAGTCTGCAGTAGCTTAACTAAAGGTGTGGGCAGAGTGGGGCTCTTGGGAAATGAGTCAACTGTGGCTTCATCACCCACAAGCCATGCAGAGTAGATCCTGTTTATACCCTCTTGTCTTAAATGAAGGTGTGAGCTACTTTGAGATGGAGTAGAAATAATGTGAATGACCTCACTTGTCATATGGAATAAAAGTGCGTACTTGGATGGTGAGTGATGCTGAGAGAGTTTAAAAGCCCTTTAAATTTACACAGTGGTTAGCAAAGTAGGAAGCCAGGAAGACATTCCTGCCCGTAGAGGTTGCTAAAGGTAGTTGTGCAGCGTTTTCAGTAGCTTAGGGCATTTTGGGCAAGGTGTGGGGGGAGGATGCTTGATGTTTTCTTAGTCACAGTTTCTTAAACTGTTTCTTTAATAGTAACAGTGGCCATCAGAATATTCTTTCTTCAAAACACATTTTGTGTTGCCTATCAGTGTGAATTTAAAGCGTTAAAGGAATCCTAGATAAAAAATAGTAGAGCTTGATCCCATCAGCTTCAATTATGTCAGTCTTCTAACTTACTAATTAGTGTTTGTATTAAGTTATTAAGGTTGATTCTCAGAATGTTTTTTAGAGGAAAGATTTTTATACAGGTTAGAAATTATCCCTGGAACTGAAACAGCTCAAAGGTTCAGATGTTTGGGTGGTGTGTTAACTGCTTGTTAATAAAATGAAAAGTCACTCTCTTTAGCACCATTTGAACACACAGTATTGTTCCTACATGGTATGATGCTCGCGCCTTACTTGACTTCATAAAAGCTTTGCCTGTTTCTGGTGTAAGATTCTTCTTGGTTGCAGCACAGAACTTGACTGCAGGGGGTTTGTATGTAAGTGTTTCTGAAACTCTCTTATCTCTCATGGCATGTAGTATTTTTTAGTGCATTTAATAGGAATGATTCTCTCCTGATGTATCTTGGAGTGTTGCCTATAAAAAGGACCCTTACCAATATTAACGTCTCATACACTGAACAAAAGAACCAGCATTTCAGGGGAAATAAGATTTTTTTTTTTCTTTTAAAAATCCTTAATTTAGTCTATTTGTTTTCTCTTTGATATTAGGTGTTGTCCAAGGACCACCTGCACCCCCTCCCCCACCTCCCCTGCCCCCTGGCCCAGCTCAGTCTTCAGTAGCAGCCCCACCTCCTCCTGGCCCACCACCACCACCTCCACTGCCACCTTCAGGGCCTCCACCACCTCCACCACCACCTCCTCCACTTCCTAACCAAGTTCCTCCCGTTCCCCTTCCACCTCCTGCTCCCCCCCTCCCTGCCTCCGGATTTTCAGTGGGATTTGTGTCCGAAGAAAATCGCCCTTTAACTGGACTAGCAGCTGCACTTGCTGGAGCCAAACTTAGGAAAGTCTCACGGGTAAATACAACTCTTGTGGTTTTTTTCCAATTCCTATCCCTAAATCCTGTCTTCCTGAATTGGTTGCAATTACTGTTTGATATTAATATCAGCATCAAGACTTTTGCAGCAGGCTTAATTCATTATTAAAGAGTGTCACAAGATGGTATTACCATCCCATCACATTCTTTACGGAGTTGTTTCTTTCTTGTATGTGAACTTTGCTTCTTTCATTAAGTTGGCAATCATTTTATTTGCACATCTGCTGTTTGTGTATTGTGAAGGGTGAAGACTCCTCCAGTTCAAGTGGAGGGGGAGGAGGCTCTGCTTCATCTAAAACAGAGAGTGGCCGTGGAAATGGACCACTTCCCTTGGGAGGCAGTGGGTTGATGGAAGAAATGAGCGCCCTGCTGGCCAGGAGGTAAGGAGCTGTTTCTGCTGTGTTTCAGCTGCTTAGTCATAGAAGTAGGACTTGGGGTGCCAGTTTGAAGCTGGCTAAGGATCAAATAAACATCAGCTTGCTTATGTGGCTGCTTTGTGAAGCTGATAACATTTTATGAATAGCCATTTTTACTTGAGTGTAATCAAGTACTTTTCTTCTGTGTAAGTCTTTTGTGCAGCTGTAGGGGAGGAGATACAGACTTCAAGAGAAGAAAGAATTGCACAGTTGCTTTGGCAGGAAGGCTTTGTCCTTGAAAGTATTTTGAAAGTACTTTTTTAAACACTAATTCTCAATTATCTAGCTATCAAGCTGGGTATGTCTCCAATTACACTACACAACATTCCCCCATCTTAAAGCCATGGTGATCTTGGTAACTTCTGTCTCTGCTTATAGGAGAAGAATTGCTGAAAAGGGATCAACAGAACCGGAGCAGAAAGAAGATAAAACTGTGAGTTGATAAATTTTACCTAATTCACATTGCTCAATACTAGATTACGAGGAAGATTCTAATGGCATACATGAGAGATTATTTATGCTTTATATATATATGCATAACCACTATCTTGTGAAGTGCATAGTGCTTGCACTATGTTTTCTATGTGCAACTGAGTGGAACCATTTAAATCTATATATAAATTGAAATAATATTTAAACAGTTGAGATCATCTGTTAAAGAGTCACAAAAGTCAAAGGTTTGTTTTGTTTTGTTTTTTCTTTTTTTCTTCTTTCTCCCCCTCTTCTCCCTCTCTTCTCCTTTTTAATCAGGAAGAAGCAGAGTCTTCAATGTCTAAAGTTTCTACAACAAGCACACCTGGTAAGTACCACAGGTTTGTGAGCTCTGTGACTATAATGCTAAAACCTAATGACAGATACTGGTCAAATGTGCTGAATTTTGGAGCCTGCTTCTTCTCCCATGATTACAGCTTGGCATTTTGCTCTAGAATGGGTCCCGGATCAGAAGTGTTTCAGAAGGTGAGAGATAAAAAGAACGTCTACTGGAATGCTGTGCTTTTAATAGGGTCCTCTTGTGTCAAACCTGTGGGGCTGGTGCACAGAAACCAGTTGGTAGTGAATGTGAAAGCAAGTTTTCACAGTCATTGGAGTACATGAGTTGAGACAGTAGTTTCTTTCCTTCAAGGCAGGCGTACAACACTATCAGAGTCAGACAGAAACAGTTGCTGCTTCCGGGTACTTTAGTAAAGATTCCATCACATGCAAGTGTCCTTTCTAAATCAATGTAAGTGCATGCAATAGAAATTCTATAACCATGATTCTTTTGCTGAGGTAGGCATGTGGCAGAGTTTGGTAACTGTGTAGCCAACACTTCTGCTGCTGACAGTAAGGAAAGTTTATATCTCACCAATTCTGTAGTTGGCCAAGATGTATTGTCAGCATGCATATGTAAACATCCGTATTACAAGGACTCAAGTGACATTCATGGCTTTCTTTTCCCATCCTTTAGTAGCACCTTCTTGTACCCTTAGCTTCCCTGGCCACCACCCCTACATGCACACAAAAGGGTGAGGATGTGGCATAAAATGGTCATCATCCCAAGATACTGGGAGTAGAAGGCATGACTGGATAATGCCTATATCAGTCTTTCAGTATTTTCTAGCTTTCTCTATTGGTTGCTTGCACAAGTGTGTACTTCGTCACTAGATGATTCAGCCACTTGACGGTGTGTAGACCTTAATATTGAAAACCACTGCTTTAGGGTGACCAAAACCCAGACAGGCACTGGCTCTGGGGTAAAATGGAGAGCTAGGAGCTAAGCGTCTGGATGGAAATAACTGGAAAACTGTTAGTACTGAGGTGCAGCTGGTAGTCTAAAGAAATTAGACTGCAAGGCAATAAATGACAATACAAATCAAGTTTTCAATCTTCTTTTGGTGTTTGACGTTTTTGTTTGGGTTTTGTTGTTTGGTTGGTTTGGTGTTTGTTTTGGTTTTTTTTCCTCTTGCCCTTTAGCTTAGAATTTTGCTTCATTCTGTTAAACACAGAGATGATATTAGCCTTGGAGAAATGACTGCTTTTGGAACACTTCTAATAATATAGGTCTAAAAGAGGGAAATCAAAACAGTGGAAGTGGTTCTTTTAATTGGTGGCTATGCTAAGAAGTCTCCTCAAACTCTTTCAAAATGTCAGATGCATCCAGAGGTTTGTTTCCTTCCAGTGGAGGAATTTCACTTCAGTCTTTCATGATGTGAAATGCTCTGGCAAAGCTGTGCATTGGAATATGTCTTTAAAATGTTTAGGAGTAATGCTTGGCATACTTAGCAGAAGTCAGGTCAAAGATTTGTGTAATATGTACTTACCATGAATAATATAACTGAAATTGTTATACACAGACTTGCTAGTGTTTGCATCTTTGGTGTTGTCTTTACCCTTCCTATGTGCTGTTGTGTTGAACTATCAGAGTTCCACATTCTTTGTCAGGAGGAGTGTGATGTTGAAAGGGGATCCCGATCTTGGGTCTCTTTGCATTTATTTTGGTATGTTTCTATCCTGCTACGGGGCTGTACTCTCTCCCCTGTTGCTCACAGGAAGAGTGATACCATGATTACTTATGCATACTAGTCCTTTTCTTTATATGGTGTATTCCTTTTAGGGTAAGAAACACACAGTCATGTAAAACCCAAGTTAAAACATGTTAGGTAATAATATAAATAAAACAAGCTCAGAAACATGGAATAGGCAACAGATATATGACCCTTGGATAATGTTTCTGTTTCAGTTAGATAAGGATAATCATGTGGTCCTTGAGCAAGCTGCAGCCATAGCAGAATTTTCTCAATTTTGCAGATACAGCTAAAATAACTACTATGACAGGACAAGTCCTGACTTAGTAGTAGTACTGTCAACATCTAGTTGTCTGTGTCACAAGCTGTGCTAGCAGACTTCTGCAATTCAGTTTTTCTTACCAGTATCTAGCTGCATCCCAGAGAGCTTCCTGGTCAGTATGAGACTGAGAGAGGGCATTTCTGCTTCAACATGCCCAGCTTCTCAGAGCTGAGCAACAGAAAAGAAAGGGAACATAAACAAACCCCAAATCTGAAATAAAGACTGATAAGATCAGTGACACATGAAAGTCCTGAGTAACTAATGATAGCATGCAAGTAATAACAATTCCCACTACAGAAAGACTGCTTTAACTTGGGCAGATTGTAAGGAATAAAAACCTGATCCATAAGGAATGAAGTGGTGATAGGTATGCCCTGAGGAAGGGCTTAGGTTAGACCCCTAGAGGGGAGGCAGAGATTGATTGAGCATTTTAAACTTGACTACAAATTGGATTCATGGCTATAGACTAGGTCCAAAAGTCCTCTTCTGCAGTGTATGACAGAGTGTTTTCCCATAAAGTATAAGTTCTATGATGGGAGAAGAGATGCATGGTAAAACTTGTCTAGTATCACAGGTGGTAAATAAACTACAGTCTCTTTTGGACTCCAGGGCATTTTAACTTCAGTTTTGAGTCTGTATTATTTTGAAAGGAGGAAATTACATATTTCAACTTCAGCAGTATCTTTTTTGGGGACAAGGTTTTGGAAAATAAATACCTTGTTGCAGAATGATATTTTCATTGTGCAGGCTTGTATCATCCCTGCTGTTGCTTCATTGAAATTAACACTGAATTAATTTTATATAATTCATTAACAGCTCAGGAAAATTCCTTTAGCTTAAAAACGTCTTCCTCAACTATTTGAAGCTGACTATTTGGTTATAGTTCCAGAATCCCATGTTTCACGACTGAAGCAATCAGATACATAAATTATAGGCAGATCTTCTTCCAGTTGGATTAAGAATCAAATGACATTTACAATGTCCAGCACAAAGGTGAGAATATAAGAAGATATCACAAGAACTAAAAATAAGGCAACTACAAAAGAAGGTAGCTTAATATGAAAGAACTAATGCAATGTAATAGAAAAAACACAAACAAACAAACACACACAAAAACATCCCCAAAAAACCAAAACAAAACCCAAAACCAAACAACAAACAAAAAATTACTTAAGTTGCCAGGTACGTGAAATTTCCTTACATAAATTACAGAACAAATAGAAAAAGACTGTTCTTAACCTTCTCACTATGTTTTCCAGAACTAACAAGAAAGCCTTGGGAAAGAACAAACACAGTGAATGGAAGCAAGTCACCTGTTATCTCCAGGTACTCCCTTTTGTACCAACTGTCTTTTCCTTACATTTGCTGTTGTTGCTCATGCTGCTAAAGATACTGGACTAAAATGGCAAAACACACCTTAATAGCAAAGCAAAATGTATGGGTTTAAATCTACTGCTGTGAAACTGCTTCTGGTAGCTTTAATTAGGAACAAAGAGTTGCTTTTGGAGAATGCTAGAAAGTGAAATGTTTGACAATATAGTCCAAAATAAAGCCCCAAAAGATTCCTTAACTATCACTTATGCATAACTTCTGTTTGTAATTGTTGCATGTTTGCCTACACCAATGTTTAATTCTTTCTATTCCTTTATTTAAAGTCTGAAATTTTCTGCAAGGGAAAACCAAATTCAATGCTGAGATTCATATATTCAGCAGTAAATCTAGTGAGTAGGTTTTCTCCTTTCTATTTCTGTGCTTATCATAGAATGGTTATCTAGATACTTAAGCCATCTTGCTAAGAATTGATTCTGTGATGGTTTTCAGTAGCTGTCTCCTAGCAATCCAAGGAAGTCCATCCTGAACAAGTGTAGAAATATTATGCATTCTTCAGTGCATAAACCAGAATTTCATAAATTTTAAGATGGAACTTTGGTAGGCAGTTAGTGTTACGGTAGACTTTTCAGTAATGCAAAAGAGTGAAATGGCTGCTGTAGCAATTTTTTATTTTATTTTTCTTTTTTGAGGTATATTTAATTGCCATTTACATTAAGGTTCTTTTTAGAATTCCTGTATATTCTGCATACAGAGGTTAAAGGAATATGACCTGTGATCATCTGTCAGTTACCTGAATTTCATGAGCGAAAACAAAAGAATATGTTAAACTTGGAGAATGCTGCTTGAAGTGACTTGAATTCTCCTTAAAATTCTGGGCTGTTGGAAACAGCTATGCAAGATTTGGTGATTAGAGAACAACAACAATTAGTCTCTAAATGTCATTACTTGTGGTCGAGGTTGCCATCAAAATCTTCAGTTCTAACATGCAGCACTAAACACTCTCGGCCTATATCAGTATCCTTGTCTGTCTTTCAGAAATTACTGTTTGGGAAATTAAAATGTCTGCAGCTTGATTCTGGCTGCTTGCTTTGGTTTTTTTTTCTTGTCAAAAAGCAGGTGACATTGGTGGTGATGTCTTCTCTGCTATACTGTCAGTGTAACAAAATACAGCTTTACCTTTAGTTTTGCCATCCCTCTACCTTCTTCCACAAGCACCTGCCCTGGTGGTAGGTCTTCTTTTAATTGAAGTCTCTTGTTTTCAAGCAGATTGAGGTATTAACACATGGCATTGAGGGAGAACTTGTCATAGAAATAATCTATGTAAGGAATCCTAAACAGCATTTTAGATTTCACATTAAGACAATTGCTGATCCGTCTCTTTGGCTATAGATACCCTACGGTTAAGCAATTGAAGGAAGGAAAGGAAAAGGATTAATAAGTAGGGCAACTCTCCATATCGTACTCCTCTGGGGAGTCTGGGATGTCCTTAAGTAAGTCTTCATTCTACCTGTCCCTACAGCTGTAGCTTCTTGTAAAGTGTTTTATACATACTGTTTCATTGATCTGGTTTCAGCTGGTGAAATTGAGAGGTTACTGAGGCCTTTTTTAAAAATGTTTTCTGACCTGGAGGGGAGTACAGGAGTACAGAGGAGTTTTGAGACTTCTCTTGAGATGTATTGAGAATTTCTCCATCAGGCTGTTGTCTTCAGTTATCCAATGGAAAATGTTGCTAGGATTCAACTTGATGAGAGCCTCTCTGAGTGCTCCAAAACAAGAATACCACTCTTATTGAAAGTCAGTGTTATTTTTTTAGTGCTGTCACAACCTGCTGAAGATACCATAGAATATATTTTTAAGACTGCTGGTACAGTTTTGTAGTCAGTGTTGATAGTTTGTCCTGCCAGGATGAGGAATGAGGACCAAGAAAGCAAAGGTATTAATAGAGGTCTGTCTTGAATATCCTTGCATTTTTCTTCATTCTCTACAGTTGCCAAGTCTGTCTCAGCAAGCAGCTTGTTAAAGTAACTTTCCTTGAGTCAGTTAATCATGGAGTGCTGCTGTTTGAAACGCTAATACTATGTTTACCAAAAGGGGGTATCTTTCACCTGGTAAGGCTCGAGAACCTGCTTCTGACCTTTCAAGAGAGGATATGAGTCATTTACATGATTAAGCAAACCATACCTAGGAAACTGGCAGCAGGCAAAATCCTCTGTTCAGAACTTCCAAACAGGTAGACAATGAAGGAGTTGTTAAACAGAATCATTGTTCTAAGTATTATAAAATAATGAGTCTCTTGTTTTAAATCAGGACTTTTTTTTTTTTTTCGTATCAGACTTTGAAAAGACTTAAGCTATGTGCTTTTATTATTTCCTGAAACATTCAAGTAGAACTCCTGGAACACAACTAGTGCAACTCCATGATATTTCAGGTGCTAAAACTGTACAAAATAAAAGACCTATTATAGCTTGTTAAGGTAGTGTTTCTCCCCTTCATAGACGGGAATCTCCATGGAAAAATCTGCTTGCTTCTGAAAACAGGTTCTATGATTCATTAAACAGGTATCATCCTGTTGGGATTTGAGACTTTGTAATAACCATTTTGATCAGTTCAGGGTTGGACTTTTTCTACACAGATTGGTAATCACCACAGGCACCAGCACATTCATTTTCACATTTTATTTGTCCAATTGAGCCCATTTTTGGACTGGTTAAAAGCAGATGGTGTCAAAGGCAAATTGAGATGGCTTAAGAACCAGCTATGAATTCATAGTAAATACTGATTTTTCTGGCAGCCACCACCTGCAAAAGTCCTGTTGGGTATGCCAGGATTTAGTGAACCATTTGCACTGTTTGGAGAAGCAGGTTTTCAAAAACCTAAGTTTAGACACACAGATATGGCAATTAATTTTCTAGATCTGTTTTCACAAATTAAGTAAAGACAACAAATAGATTTTGCCTGACTTAAACATCAGGGGAGGAAAAAACCAAAACAAAACCAAACCCCCCCCACACACACACACAAAAAAAACCAAACCAAAAAAAAAAAAAAAAAAAAAAAAAAAACACTTGTGTGGGAACATATTTACAAGTTAGAATTACCATCATGTGTTTTTTAACCATAGATCTCAGTTTAACTCTCTGTAGCGGTAGTCATAAAATACTGATGTTGAAAGCTTTCAGGTTTTATAAGCTTTCCACAGGTAAACTTGTTACAGAGCCCCTCAATTACTGAGTCAAATTCCAGCTTTGTTTTTCATGAAGGCACTTATTGTGGTGACTACTTAATCTTTTGTATGAAAAGTTCCCCTTTTAGCTACTTATCTGGAGTGGTGTATTCTGCATGTTGGCATGAATAAAATCTTTATCTTGCATGCTTGATTTAAGGTGTTTTAGGTGCTATCAAGGTTGCCTCACTGTCCTGTTAGGCAATGCTATGAAAAACCACACGGGAGAGCTCTTTAGCCATCTTCAATTCAAATGGTTGGGATGTTTTATTCAGTAAATTTCAGAAGTTAATGTTTTTCTTAATGGCAGCTGCATTCACCATTAAATTTTATTCTGAACAAATTGAAGAAGGAAAAATAGGCTAATTTTGGGGGAAGACAGATTTGTCAGAGATTAGAAGTTATCTAGCTTGCAAATTACAGTCTTTCATATTTGAATGAAGAATGTCTTGCATTTTGGAAAGCAAAAGTGGAATACATTCTTAAGAATGAGTGGTAGAGTTTTTTTATAGAGAGACATCCTGTTGAGATTTTTGACAAATATCAGGAATATATATAATTGGTATACGAGTCTTTAGCCTAAAGATGTGAAGTGAAAAATATGAAGCAGTCTGTCTGTGGAGAGCTCTTTAAAGTAATCTCAGTAATATTTTAAAGTCATAAGTCTTTTTATTAAAATATTAAAGTATAGTCTTGTTTGGGCTCTTCTGTTAAGGCATGTAGTAGGTGTCTGTTACCAATTACCAGGAACTGCATTTGAGAGGACACCAATTCTTTTTTTCAGTCTTGTTGGGTAAATGCTGTAATGCCATAGTGTATGGAAGCAAAGTGATAGTCAAAGAAAGTGATCACAAACTATGTATGGGACATCTGAAAAACTCATGCTATTCTGCTTGGACTAAGTCTGTTCACAGTTTGAGGTGTAAACTGGAGGTAACACATTAAATATCAGATATGTGATGAAAGAGCAATTGCTAAATATCTAATCTTGATGAATGTTTTTGGTCAGTGGATTCTTTTGTAATGAACTAAGCACTGTTAATACATAAAGAGTTTTGTAGAAGATCCCGAGATGTGGTTTGTCTTCATAGCATGAGCACTCACTAGATTTTTCTGGTGGTTGTAAGGTGAATTCTGTTTTCTAGCTTCAGCTATCAAGTAATTGAATACTTAGTCCTCTCTCTTAGTTGGTGGATTATGGGTTTCATTTCAGTGTGTTTCAAGCAATAATAATGTTAGCAACTTCTCTTTTGGAACTATGTTAAAAAATCTCTAGGCTTAAGTCTAAACAGCTGTATAATTGTGTATTTTGAACTCAAATGAAGAACAGAGCTGGCAAAACAACACAGGATGTTCCCGCACCTCTCTGCTTTGATGCAAAGTCCAGCAGCACAGAGATAGTTAATACAATACCTTCTGTTGACTCTGTTTTGTGTGGTGAACTGCTGGCAGTTTTTTTCCAAAATGGGTGCCACTAAACTCGACTTAACTAATTTGTCAGCACACAGAAATAATTATGAAGCATTTAAAAAACTGTTGAGAGGTTTCTACCACTTACACTGAAGTTACTGCCTTTTGAAAAGATAAATAAGCTTGGGTGTACCAATTTAAAATGTCCTCTTATCGCAATTATTTGGTAGCTATGAATGTGCATGAAGTTTTTAATGATATTTTTTTAAGTGCCAGACTCCTGAGTGACACAGGCATGCCCTATTACAGTTTATGGGAGAGGAAAAATAAGCAACTTTTATGTCCCATGTTGTTTCTTAACATTTTTCATGCTGGGAAGCTACAAGAGGTAAAAGTATCTGCTGGAGAGCTACAAACATGAGAGAGTTTCTGTAACATGAAAATTACGTTTTGGTGTGCATGCCCTTTTCTTTAGGGAGCTGCATTTTGAATGGGTTTTTTTTTCTGTTAGCAAGTAAGAAAATAGTCCTGTCAGGTTATAAAAATCATCAAGACAATCTATTATAAGCCTCATTCAGCTCATACTGAACAAAGACAGTGTAATCAGACAATTTATCCATGGATGAAGTGCTGTCTCATAAGGGAAGATTCATGAAAGCTAAAGGTAGTGATTTTGTAAAAACAAAGAAATAGATATAGGTAGGCTTATTATTCTTCTGAATGAGAACAAAGCATTTTTTGTTAGCTAAATTAAAAATACATAAATTGAAAAACTAAGGCAATGGAAACACTGCTTGTGTCACACATTCTGCTTTATGCTGAAAAAAAAAGACATTTTTATGCCTTGCGTTTGAGAGAAGATAAAATGCAGAACTGTGCCTTTCCTGATGGCTTTTTGTTGTTGTTGGTTTTTTGTTTGTTGGTTGGTTTTTTGTTTTTGTACCTGGCCACCTTCAACTGTAATAAATAAGGCTGCACCTTCAGCTAATGAATCCAGAAAAATGCAGTTACCATGCTGTGATAATCCAAAACCTTGGGGAAACCTCTTGACATGAACTGTCAGCAGTTTTATCAGCAGCTTCTTTTTGACTCAACATTTTTAGAGTAATGGAGAGAGAATGTTAGCCAAGATATAAAAAGTCATTATGAACAGCAGAACATTCCTCCCTCTTTGTCCTTCACCACCCATCCATCCATTCCAGAGAACTCTTTCTGTATTCCTTCTGTTAGCACCCAGGTTCTGTCTCTGCTCATAGCTGTAGGTGTGCAAGGGCCCAAAGAAGCATAGTAAGTACGTGAGTCTGGCTTACAACTTCTATAAATAAATGGGATCAGAAGAGAGAAGGTAGAAAACCTGCTTCTTCTGGTATGTGTGTTAAAAATGCAAGATGGTCTTAGTAAGCAAGTTTTCACTGTCTTATGAGAGTGTTACTTAAGACACATTGCACATGACATAGTCCAGAACACTAGAACTTCACCACAAGTATTACCTTCTAAATCTTGCTGCAGTTTCAGTACTTGCTTTCAGTAGCTTTAGAAAGCAACTGATGGAATAATTTCGAGTGGAAGGGAGGTAGATGCAGTTGCTCAGCCGTGTCCTGACAAATGTTGAAAATCTGCCAGGTGATTCCACAGCATTCATACACCCACGGCATCAGCCTGTAGTCATTAGTTAGTGGGATTGTTTCTTTAAGAGAGTATGTTTTGTAATGACTAATCAGTTGAAAAGGGAGAAGGGCAAGTATTTTATATTTGAGGGTATTCAGCTTTTCAGAAACCATGGACAGTGAAATCTGTCTGCTACTTGAAAAGTTCTTGCTTTGAACTAATAACTTTTACTCTTACGGTAATTAATATTTTCAGTGTGTGGAAAATGTTCTTGGTTGTTGCTTTTGATTCTGTGTGGTAGTTGGGATCTGCCTGATTTTCCCATTCTCCCACTCCCAAATTTTTTTTTCATTCTGGTTCTTTATTATGTCTTTGATAGACAACTATTACCAAGTTTGGTGGAAAATCCTATGTATCCTGTAATAATGAGTGACCAATAATTCATAGATTTGTTTTTGTACTGCAGACCAAAATCTACACCAACGGGGCAACCCAGTGCCAATGGAGTACAGTCAGAAGGTATAGACTATGACAGATTGAAGCAGGTAAGTATATAATGCTTTCAATAGAAGATTTGAATATAAGGACTTGTAGCTGTCCAGTAGTAGTTTTTAATTGATTTGTTAATTAGTTCCAAACTTAAATAGTGATTTAGTAATCATTAGTCATAATTTTTGCCCAGACATGTTTCAGTGTTCTTAGGAGCTGTGACTGTAGGATGGTGGCTTATGCATCCCCGTTACTTTCTCACAGATGCTTGTTCCTGCTTTGCATTAGACAGCACACACAAGATGCTGTTTATACTGTGGATGGAACTGGGAAACTGGTTTGACTGAAAAAGCTTGCCTTCTGTTCTCTCTACCCAAACAAACAACAAACTCAGTGCAGTTCTAGCAGAAAAAGTATCACTATATTTTAATATCGAATGTGAGCACGCATGGACACGAGTTTGGTGGTGAAAGAGCACCCAGTGATACTGCCTTTTGTGTAGCTCTTCTGGCTAAGAGCAGAGAGCCTTGTGGGGGGAAGAAGGTGGCTGCCACCTGCTCATCGTTGAGGAAAAGACACTATGGGATGCTTTTGAAATTGTCAACAGTTACCTATAGGTGACAGGCTTTTGTCAAATACCCTTGCCAAACAGACAAACCTGTGCAACCAGGGGCTTGGCAAGGCATCCTTTGTGACCTGTATGAAGACAGGAGATAACAGTTAAGAGCATTAGTGATTCCGTAGACTGAGCAGATGTTCCATGTTCCTAAGAACAGGAGCAGGTGAGTGTATGGTATTTGTGTTCCTCTGACTGAGAAGTCTGCTGTTGCTGAGGAGGCTCTAAGATGATCATCTCTGCTGCTGCTGGTAGGTGCTTTCAGTGCAGATGTCTTTTTGAGAGCAGTTGTTGCCTAAGGCATTGGGCTGATGCTGACCTGAGCAGGCTTGTGTAAGGTGTTTGGAGTTGTCCATGTGCAAGAATGCTGCTGTGTATTTTTGCCCTGTTGCACTTCATGGTGCATCTGGTAATCTTTAGGGTCTTTGGAAACTGTGAAGTCAATGTGCAGCAGGGAAGCCTCATTCCCAGGGATGAGCAGCATTTCAGCATGGTATCCCTGGTATAGGTGGCAGTCTTGAAGAGGGGTGGTGTGATGGGGGTAGGTGAGTAATGATGGTGGCTTGCTGAATAATGCTTGGCAAAAGCAATACTGTGCTATCTTGGTGCCAGTCTGAGTTGTGTGGTATGAGGAGTCATGTTTGAGGTCTTGGTACTGTTTCTTTGCCCCATTTGTCCATGTTTAGCTGGTGGAAGCCCCTTTTCCTGGGAAGCATGTTGAGATGGTGCTAATTACTTTTCTGGAACAGACTATGAGCATGCAGTGTATTGTGGGAGTGGTCTGCCTCTTTTCCGGGGAAGGTTATGCTGAAGTTCATTCCCTGCCACCCTTGAAAAGAAGAGTGGTGGTTTGTAGGGACATGGTGATGGTGTTGGCAGCAGTGGTTTTTAGAGGGATGTGAATTGTGGAGTTGGAGCTGAAGGATCTTCCTTTAGTGGTGTTTGGATCGAAGGGCTGGTGCTTGAATGGGGACAGATGTTCGGGAACAGGTTCTAGATCAGTTGTTAGTTCTAGAGCAGTTGCTGGCTTGGTGGGAATTTCTAGAGTGGATTCTAGCATGATGGTTGGATCTGAATAGATTTCTACCTGGGTGGGTGGCTTGGAGCATGTAGGGGGCTGTTCTGGAATCTAATTCAAGGGGTACTCCTGTTTTGTCATCTCTAGAGAATTTGTGGTACTTTTGCTGGTAACAGTCTGCTGGTTTGGTTCTTGGTTTGGTTTTTTTTGTGTGTGGGTGTTGTGGGGTTTTTTTGGTTTTTTTTTTTGTTTTGTTTTTTCCTGGAGTGCTTTTCTGTCTCCTGTGGTGCTTTTGAGTTGAAGGAACAGAGGATGGGGATCCTCTCATCCCATAAAGCACAGCTCTTCCAGGTATCCAGCACACTGATTGTCACTGGCCTCTGTTAAGATTCTCAACCATGGCAATATCATCTCATGCTCTATTTCTACTGGACATGTGGCAAGCTCTTACTTGCCACTGCCCTTCCCAGAAACTGTTGGCCACACTCCTGTTCCAAGGCTTTTTGCTGGTTGTCCAAGAGTCTTGACTAAAACTTGGTGAATTGGGAGACCTACCTCTTAGGTACATGCTTTTCTGCCAGGAATGACTGTGTGTCCATGCATGTCTTCCACCAATAGCTCATAAAAGACTCAACAAATCTAGAGTTCCATGCTCAGTTGTGAACAGCGTGCTGACCCCAGAGCTGAAAGAGAAACAGCTGAGAACTTCTGGATGAGTTTCATGCTGACTACAGATTTGGCCAGGAGCTAACAGTCTCCTCTGCAGATGCTGACACTATCCCTGACTGCTTGTAAAAAACATGTCACCAAATCTTCAGTTAACATCACTTAGATGAAAGGATGGAGAAGACATCAAGCAGGGGATGGCACTTCACTCTGTCACCTTCATTCCCTCGCATTCCACTTGGTGACTGGGAACACCTTGATAACTTTATCTGTGGTTTTTGGTTTGTTTTTTTTTTTTCTCTGAAAATCTCCTTGACTTCATTTTTTTTTTATTTAGCTTTTTTTTTGCATCCCATATCGCAGTTTCTCTGTAGGAAAGCTTTCTTCTTTGAAAGGGATGTGCTAAGTATTTTTTCCTCTCTTTTTTTTTTTTTTTTTTTAATTTTAACAATTGTATTAGTGCAATATTCTACTTTCAGTGTGTCCCTTCTCATAAGTGCTACAGGAATCAATTTGTAGGACTTTTCCCCTTCATTTTACTTGCAGTAAAATATTTTAGGGATGCTATAGATTTTGGGGATTAACTTGGAAGCTAAAGGGTGGGTTGTGTAATTCAGAAGGGTTAAAGGTTGATTAAAGTTCGAAAGACTTTCACCTTTCTCTCTGCAAAAAATTACAGCTGGAAAAACTAATCTAGTCATGTTGCAAAACTAACCTGTTATTTATGCTCTGACACCACAGGACATTTTAGATGAAATGCGGAAGGAGTTAACAAAATTAAAGGAAGAACTCATTGATGGTAGGTATCAATCCATTTGCTACTGCTGCTCAATGTTAGAGTAAGTAGCTGCAGGTCCACAACAATGTAATTATAATGTATTCCTAGCTCAAGAATGATATATTGGTAAAAGTAGCTTTCTTAGTCTGGTGGCATACTCCCATTTGTGCTGGACCTGTTCTGATTGATGTGCTCAGGGTTTTCTCTCCTGTGTTTTTGTTTTAATAGAACATTGACACCGAGTAGTATCTTTTAGCAGTGCTTGGAGGGATGCTGTATTTGAGTTGTTTGTAGTTATCCTTAATATTAAGTGGTGGTAGGTGGGTTATTTCTAAATAATCCAGAGATGCTGAGGTCCATATTTCAAAACCGGTGATATTCAGACTAGGATTGTGCTTCCAGGCTGCTCCTCTCTGGTCTGTAATGTAAGAGTCAAAGAAAAGAATTCTCACATTTTTCATTTTTATTGTAACAGAAGATATTTTCCTAAGTAGCCTTCTGTTGTTAAGGGAAATAATTGACAAACCATAATCTTAAAGGTCCACCAGTCAAGGAGTAAAAAAAGCTCTCATTTACTACTTTTGGTGTACCAAAATAAAGTATGAGGTGGAAGAGGGGGCAAGTCGTACTAAACTGATACTACTGCTGGTAACATATCAAATGTCACCAACTGATGTCATAGAAAGAAATGGCTGGGTTTGGACTACAGAAAGTGTAACTCTTTTCCCTATGTTTTGACTGTGCTGTGTACCACAGCCTTTTAGAACAGTATGATGCAAACAAGGAGGGCCCTGAGAGTGCTCTTAAAGCAAACAAACAATTAAAATAAATGAGCCCACACATATGCACCTTGATAAATCCCAGTGGAAGTTGATTGTCACCAGGTAAGGTTATAGACTTGCTGGAGATGCAGAACTGGGAAATAAGATGTTAACAAAAATTTTAGAGGAGTAAGGGTACTGCCTGGTTGAGAGCGACACTTGGCTGAAGCACGTGAGGCTACCTTATGTATATGTTATTCATGTTATAAAGCTGTGGGGTGCAGGGTGAGCCTTCTTTACGGGGTCAGTTGTATATTCTGGCTTTCTACCTTGGCTTTGACTACTTGGTTTAACTTCTCTCTCTCTCTCTCTCTTTCTAGCTATCAGGCAGGAACTCAGCAAGTCAAATACTGCATAGAAAAGACTAGTACTAAGCCGATGTGACTCTTTAACTTGGTATAAAACTGACTACATTTTGTGACCTGTTAGAAGAAAATGGAGACAGACTGACAGACACTTGGAAGGAGGGAGAAACAACCTATTCTGAAAAGCTTCAGACACATCACTCTGGTGATATGCTATGCCCCTCCTAGTTTGCAGCTTTTTTCTGACCTTTACAGCAGGGTGGAAGAGACTCTTAAAGTTACTGTAATGATTATGCAGAAAGTCCTACACCTATCAGACAAGATCACAGTGCTTTGAAGTCTACTCATGTCAAGATAAAATTGCACATGTTTCAGAATTTAAGACAAAAAACAGGGAAAAGCTTGGGAAGGCTTTTCAGAGAGGTTTTCTTTATTAATGAAGGAGTTAGCAAGTTATACTGTTGTAATTCAAATGTATCTCAGGTTTGTCTTCCTATCATATCTGATATTTCCATGAATAATTTAAAAGATCAGATGTGTAGAAGTTCAGTTCACAAAACATGGAGCAATTAGAAATGTGTGCTTTTAAAGGGCAATATTTGTAAGTGGATGGCCTAAACGGTGGTGACATAATAAGATTTTGGAATTTTATGATAGGAAGCCTCTCTACTTAGCCTTCATGCAATTTTATAGGAAAATAAAAAAAAAAAAAACCAACAAATACAGTCCAGAGTTTAAAGATGTAGATGCCTTCCTACATTGTTACAATGCTTTACCAAATCTAAGACTTCTACATGATGCGAATCCGCAGTCAAATGTAAATCATTAGTATGTTGTAGATTTACAGTAGTTTTTGGGGCTTTTTTTAGATTTATGCATGTGGACATTTTTGTAATGTAACACAACACAGCCAGCTTTTTAATTAAAAGAAAAATTGCATGTCACAGAGTAGCCTTTTCATTTGTAAGGCTTAATTTATGCCCAGAAAGATGCGGGATGAGGGAGGGGGAAGGTGACACATTTTTATTACTTTCTACACTTTTTCTTCATCTTACATGCATGTGTAATAATGAGGAAGATGTGACTTTTATCAGTAACCATGTTAATGGAACCAGGTACTTAATCCTTTTGTATCTTTTTTCAGTTTTCTATTTGAAATTCAGTAATACTTCCATAATGGTTCTGAAACTCCCATGTGAACCTAACTCATTTATCGGTGAGAGAACAAACATGTAGGCATCTGAATGACCGAGGATGCCTCTGTGTAAGTGTGTTGTCCTTTACCTTTTTACCATGACCCTCTGCTTCACTCTCTTCTGAGACTCCTTTTTTGATTGTTTAATGAAACAGGGCAGCAGTTAGTTACCTTAGAAAGATGGAGCATCAGGTCCCCATCTATTGCTATTTTATCTGCCACCTTCCTTCCAGAAAACTCAAAGCTGACAAAAAAACTCCACAGCTCCACACAACCCAAACCCTGAAAAACAGCAATGGTATGCCATTGGTTTTGGTCAAAAAGTTGAGAATCATTTTTAGGGGAGGTGATTACTTTGTTTCCCAGGGTTTTCAGATTTTATGCTTGTAATTTTTTTTTTTTTTTTTAATGTGGTAGAGTTCAGTCGAATAGAAATTCTGTGAATTGGATCTATAGTGTTTTGGACAAAGAATATAGAACAAAATCTTCCCTTTTCCTTTGCACTCTCAATTTTTCTGAGCCATACCCGTGCCATGTTTGCTTTGGGATCAGTGCTGACCCAAAAGAAGAGTTCACTTGCAACCTTTGAAGCAATTAATGTTTCAGCTTAAAAGTATATGCAGATCCATTTGTAGGACAAATGCTTTCAGTAACATACTGTCTAAAGTGCTGAACACCAATGTCAAACAGCACTTAAAGCTTTAGAAAGGCTTCAGTGGGAAATTTTCCTCCAATTCAAACATTTGGTGTTTCTATCGGTTCAGATTCTAAGAGAAGACTACAGTGGAAATATTGCCCAACTCCATTTCTTAACGATTTTTTTAAAAAGAAAAAAAAGAAACAAAAACATTTTTCTGCATGCATTTATTGAAGGCATTAAAAAAGAAAATCTGTAGTAAGCTTGTTAAGTACTGTTTTTCTCAAAACAAGAGGAGGCATTTTCATCTTTGTTGATGTAACTTTTTGTTTTTCACAGACTTTTTGAGCATTAAGAAAGTTTACCCTTGTCAGAAGTCATGTTTGATTTGTTTCTAGGAGAGTTCAGGAGTAGCATAGTGGAATAGCATGAATGGGTATAAGTGGTCCAAAATTAAAGGCTGAACTACTAGGTTGTACAAGGAACTGGCTTATGCACTAAACGTTTTGTGCCTTGGTCTACAATTAACATGATTTCTGTTTAAAAGAAAAAGGAACAGATGTCGTCTTTTGTGCTGCTTCTACATACATACTTTCTGTAATCCCCAGCTGCCGAATTGGTTCCTTCCAGAAAATCGGATTGAGTTAAAGATTACTGTAGACATTTCCTGTCCTACTGACAGTAGCACCATTTCCAGAGATTTCAGTATTGAAAATGAACTGCAGAAGCTAAGATTATTTTGCTTACTGGTAACTAAGTTCTTTAAAAACCATATTGTGGTGGTTCTGTACAATGTGCTTTTGTACAATGGATGTCTTAAGCTGAGGGCAGTTTAAGGGATCCTTTCTAATGCCAGGAAGGCGTTGCTTTCCTCAACACTGTGATCTGACCTGTGATAAACCTGCACTATAGACAAGTGGCTACCAAGTCAACTGCAAACCAACTGAATGTAAAAATCTTAGTGCTGGTGCTGAAATCTCTTCAGATAGTCATACTGATTTCCAGTTCATTGTTTTAAAAAGTTATCGAGCATCAAGTGACGAACACTAATGAATGTTGACTTTTCATGCATTTAGGTTTACCTTCTTTTTAGTTTCTCAGTTCATTCTCTGCTATTTTTATCATATTGTGTCATTTTAAATTTCTTACATGCTAACATTTTGTTTGAGCGAATGAAATAAAATTGCAATATATATACGTTGCCACCATTTATTTCTGGAACTTCATAGAAGACTCTCTGAGGTTTACTACTTGGATTCCCAGCATTTTTAATGACTGTGATCGTTCCTTACTCCTTGATTCCACACTTCCTTTCTGTTTCTCCATCAGAAGATTCCGTAGAGAAAAGTGAAGACTTACCTTACAAAGAATGTAATTACAGGGACTGTGTAACATTCATGAACAGTAACTGCTGTACATAAATTAAAATCCATTTTAAATGTATGATTTGGTTTACATTCTCATACGGCATACATTTTGGTCTCTGTATCCACGGAGAACTTGGAAGGGAGGGAGAGGGAAGGACAAGAGGGAAAATAATTGCAGTTAGTCTGACTATTTCTCTTGCTGCTTTTATGTTCATGACTTATTTTCAATACTGGTAACAAAGAAAACCTACCGTGAAAGACTAATTATAGCTTTCTGTATAGTAAGGACAGTTTTGCTCATTTTGTCTTACAATGGAATATTGAGATCAGCTGTTTAAATGTCCTTGACTTACCATCCTGAAAGCTGTACCTCTCTGCTGCTGTTGTTTGTTGGGTTTTGTTCAGGGAGATAACGGGTTAATCGGCAAACTGTTGGACCCCACTCCAATTTTGGCACCAGTCTTAATGAGTTATAAAGGGGTATTTTTAAAAAAATTAGCCCTGGATTCTAAAATGGTCTGCTGTTACTGGGGTAGTGTTTAGGCAACAGTTATAAACATCAACAGTGTTACTAAGTCTGTCCATCTATGTCAAAAGATGAACAGTAGCTAAATCTGTGTATTGTGAAAATAGGAAGGTGGTCTGTGGTTGATGAAACTGGTGATTATCAGCACATTACATAGGCTCTTCTGAAAGTGTTTTTGTGGGCTCAGTTACTTGCCAGTGTGTCTCTTACAATTAATCATTCAAAGCTCCCAAAATCAAGAGAAGATTCTTTCTGTTTTCTGGAGGTGAACAAGCCTGGGCTGATGGGGAGCAAGGAAAAAGTTTCCCAAACTGGCTTTGTACCCAAGACTTAACAGCTCTTTGGAGGACTCTGAATTTTTCCTCTGTGTGTGTGTGCACGTGTGTTTTGATAGAGATCAGGTTAAAAGGGAAGGCATCACCCAGTGCAAAGTACTTGAAGAATAGGCTAAAGTTCACTTAAATAATTTGTCTTGGGGGGATTTTCTGTGTATGGAAGCACTGAGGATTATTTAATGCTCAGTTAAATGCTATGTGGGGAGAAAGAAGTAGTAAATCTATTAAATCAAGTGTCACACATTCAAAAAAGTAATCTTTAAGTCAGCCCATATAAAAGCCTGACAAAAATATTTAAATCCTTAGAGGTGGTCACCTACCCCTGTTGACACTGGTAGGTCAGAAAGTTTATTCAAGTTAATTTAGGTTTATAATCTTAATTTAAAAAATGTGTAATAAAACTTGATGTAATTGTTCAAGCCAAGGAAGAAGAGGTATAATTCTAGATGTTAGGGAAGCTCAGCAAAACCTTAGTCACAGCACTAGTGTCTGCATGTTACCTGGTAATCACCACCTTTATTCATTGCACAGGGGGTTCTTCAGTTAATTGGTCATCACAGTGATGCTGGAAGTCAAGGAGCTTTGTAAAATTACCTCCATTTTATAAATGGATCCCAGCTGAACTCTCAGTCATTATATGAATGTGTTTTCTAAGGTTTATTTTATAGAGCTTTGTGTCCTGAGTTTTACTCAATGAGTATTCTCTAACCAGTGTCCTACTGTGATAAACTGTTAAATGGCAAAGATGTGGAGAAACTACTGCTGATGACCTGTATTGCTGCTCTGGCTGCTGCAGCTTCAGCCGCAAGCTGACAGCTTTCTCTCTTGAGATGCTCAACTTTGCTATCACTGGTGTTCAGTTATGTGCACCACCTTCTCCTCCTTTCCCAACATTTTTTTAGAGCTGTTACTGGTGTGACCTTTTCACTTCTCTTTAAGACTGCAGGTCTCTTCTGCAGCTGCTCAAGCACAGTAGAGTTGGAACTGATCCCTCAGCATCATCCTATGTTTACCATCTTAAGTGTAGTTTTTTATCACCAGCCAGGTGGAGCAACTTAAGATCACTACCTACTTTCCAAACAACTTCCAGCTCGCTATGCAGTAAGTGTGCTGAACTGTATTGTGTTTTTCTTTGCAGACCCACCAGCTGTTTACATTTTTCTCTACCCATGTCAACAGCAGCAAGGAGGTGGGTGTGAGAAAGTGTAAGGGAGCTCTGGAAGTGTTCAGTGTAGGCAGATACCTGCAGGGAAGGAAGCAGATAGAAATTAGTGGAGGCAGCAAGAGGCCTGAAAACTCAGACAGGTTTTGAGCCTGGTCTGGATGCTGCTGGAATATACAAATTGAGATAGTCAGCAGAAGTGGCTTTCTGGACAATCTTATGGCTGTTTCTCCATCACTGTGGGCATAGTGCATTTAAAAAAATAAAAACTTACCTCTCTGTTAAAGGTAAATTATCTGATGCTTGATGGTTTTTTTTTTTCCCACTACTTTACTTTGAAAGCAGTTTGACCCTACATAGCTTAGTAAGTCCTGTGATACTGCAAAACCAGCCCCAGCAGCTGAAATGTAGCACTGAGGAAAGGTGGAGACACCATCATGACTCCTGAATGTTCATGTAGGGGAGTTAGTCTCTGCCAGGAAGCCTTGAGGCTACAGCAGATGAGAGACTAGAGTATTATGTGGCTCTTAGGTTGAGACCTTTATCTCTGCCAGTGAATGATGCTTGCATTTAAGTCAAAATTGGCCAAAAATGTGCCTTATCTCTGCCCAGCAATCTTTGCCTCAGTAATGAGAAAAGGTCTCTATGGCTCTCAGTCCACAGGCTGGCAACATGTTACAGTCTAAGAAGTGGAGAGGGGTCTGGAAGGAGTCCAATCCTGATGGCATTGGTCCATCAAGGGACTTTATAGGGTAAGTAAAAAATCCTTTCCTGTGTTCAGAGCGAGCAACTACAGAAATGCAGCCCTGAGGAGCACTGGCTGGTACTGCCGGGTGCCCGCGATGCTAGAAAGACACTGGCATTCGTGAAGGACTGTTGTCACACGTACTGGTTTTGTCAGCAGATCTTCAGGTATAACTGGAACAATCCATATTAGTACAACATTCCTCGTAGCCTGACATCAAGGATAAAGCTTTGTATTCTGCCTGTAATACAGCCATAAATGTTATTTTCTTTAACTCAAATATTTGCCAGAGTGTTTGATTGTCAGAGGTGAGAGCCATTTCATATCCTACTGTCACACTGTGTGTTATAGTAGTTGTATGGGAGTAGACCTCTTGGTTGTGGAGCCAGTTGACATGTTCAGCCTCCTCAAAGTGACTGCTGACATAGGAGCTTATCACTTAGAAAAACAAAATTAGCTCTGTTACATGGTTTAATGGAGTGTAGGTAGAGATGACCACTGCACCCAGAAGCAGGGGGGAAGCTGAGGTCTTCAGACCTTCTAGACCCTGCAAGTTCAGGCACACCAGAGATGCAGAGCCAAATAAACACTGTGTACCAAAGGGAGAGTACAGTTAGCTAGGGATGTGCAGGTTCAGCTTTGTCTGATGATCAGGCCTTGTTCCAGCAGTGGAAAGAAATCAAATGCTTGTAGTTTTTGATCTTTTTTTCTGACGTTTTTGTTACTAAAGAGAAGAATAAGTGACACTAAGTGAAGGTGGAGATTGGAGTACCTCTTTAACATGGCAGGTAAATGCGTCAAGACATTTTTAGAGTCAGCATTTCTGGATGAGGCTTCTAAATTTGCCTTGGTTGTCCTGTTTCTAGCTCACAGGCAGGGAAAGGAATATCCTTCAGAGATTAAAATTCTTAGATACTCTGGAGTCAAGCAAACATTTATGAAGTTGTGTGACAAACTTGTACCAAGTCTTCACAAGATCACATTCACGCACAGATTTCAAAACTACACAAAAGGGGAGCACACAGGCTGCATATTAGTGACAGCTTTTGAGTATTCTTTAAATAAATCATTTGAGGGGGAAAAAAGAAGCACTCTTCAAATAAGACTACAAAATGCTAACCTGCAAGCTGAAAATACGCAGGTTCTGCAATATATTGGTTGGAACTGAAAACATGCGTTTTCAGATCTTTACTCAATCACATTGCACTGTTTTTCAAATGTGTTTCCATCTCTAGTTTCACTTATGCACTAAATTCTTGGCGAGATGCTACTTGCTACAATAATTTATCCCAGTCGGTGAGATGCTCTGTGCTCTCATTTGGGAATCAGCAGTTTTGTTCTGAGTTCTGAACAGCTGGGTTTGATTACCATGTGCACCTAGCAGCACGCGGGGTGACTGGAAAGGAAAAAAAAAATCCTTCTGTGAACTATTTGATGTGGTGTAATGGAAGTGTATCTGAAAGTCACCTGATGGTAGAGATCTCCAGAGTGGATCTTAAGGATGAGAACAGGGTAGTGCACCTTCAGGGAAAGCAGGTAAAGAAATCACGAGTCCACAGCAGTAGTAGGCAGATGAGAAGACTCATGAAAAGATGCCAAACATGCAAATTCTTTCCTGGAAAATGAAGGAATAGAGCTGCAAAAGGCTTTGAAGATGGTGGCACGTTTAGCATGGTCAAAATAATGAATGTTGGTTGGAGCATCTGGGTTTTGTGTGTTCCCAAGCATTGTATGTGAGGGAAAACAGAGGTGACAATGTTAATAATGGTTAATAATCCAAGGGAGGGGAATGAGCACTTCATAACATACTGCATTTTCTTGCTGTACTTACCTTTCACTTATATGTGTGTGATTTTTTTCACTAACAGCATAGAAATGTAAGGTGAAAGGTATAACCAAAGTAGTGTCTCTTACATATTTGACTAATACAGAGGGAGACAAGTTCAGCTCTGAAACATGGCAGTTACATCTTGAGATCTCAAGACTGTGCACACAGACCCAGCACAGCCTCTCTGGGAAGCCTTGAGCATAACCAGGGCCTGTGCCAGCAGTAAAGTCTTGGCTTTTTCATTGCTTACTAAATTATTAATTATATTTTATATATCTGCTGAAGGACAACTTCATTGCCATGAAGTTATTGGTCTTCTGGGAAAAAAAAAACCAATGCCTTTAAGTGTTAGTCGGTCAGCCTGCAACCTTTAGAGCAAATAAGTAATTATATCTTTACCCTGTATATTATGCTAAAGGCAATAGGTTTCATGCTTTAAGTTGAACCAAATTGTGAGTGTTTTTCTATATGCTCTGGGCTATCATGAATAAAAATGTTGCACATCTTCAAGCCCTGAGTACTCTCAGCTTCTCTGAAGTCAATAAGCGTTGTATCGCAGAGTTTGGTCTTTTTAGTGTTGAAATGTTTCCAAACATTGGATGTAATTGTCTTCTATTGATGCAAGTTAGTAAACAATGCTCAGCTTTTTTTCTTTTCTTTTCTTTTTTTTTAATCTATGTAAGCAATAAAATATAACTTGAATTACAGGAACTGTAATTTTTTTTTTTTACTGGAGGTTGGGAATCCTGCTTCTAATACTGTCAGGGGTGCAACAGAATGGCTCAAACTTTTTTTACCTTCTTCCTTCTCTGTGCTCTGAAACAGCATGCTTTTTAAGTATGGTGTATGTTAGCAATGTCATAAGTAACTTCACATACTATAATGTGACTACACTATAGCAACTGTAGTATGCTGTGAGTAAAAAAAGGCACTTGGCAGTATTTCTGAACTAAACCAGATCTGCTAAATAACTCAGATACAGATACTGAATAAATAAGAATTACTGACAAGTAATGTCTCCTTTTTGAGTAAGGAGCTGGATGGCACCATCAGCTGGTGCAGTTTGGATCTGGCACTTACAGGGTGCTGCAGCCATGCCATGTGTTAAAAGAATGTGGGGTTGTTTTTTTTTTTTTTTTTAAACTGCTGCTGAGTTTCAGTAGTACTGTATTTGTTAAAGGTAAGGAAAACAACTTTTTCTGGGGAAGTTCCTTGCCAGTAATTCAGAAATGGCTTGGTGTCTGCTTTAAAAAGAATAAAAATGAAATTTTTATTACAAAAATCCAATTACTGACTTATCTTTGAGTCTTGTCTTTTTTTTTAGACATCATTGCTAAAGATGATGCTCCCAGAGGAAAACTCCAGTGTGGTGCTGCAAAGATGCATCACAGCTGGGTCAAGATTCTGTAATGCAAACAGTGTCTTAAAAATGGTCCTTTTATAGTTTATAAATTGCATATAGATTTTATGTTCCCATGCATTTTGTTTTTTCCTCTTGAAAATGCATTGGTTTGGAAGGGGGCGGGAGGGAAGCTTGTATACAAGTTTCTTGGTGATAACAGATTAACTTTTCCTCCTTATATCCCTGCTTTCCCCTTTAGAATGATATTTTAATACAATGCAATATCTGTTTTCTTTTTGAAATAAATACCGGTTATTTGGCAGGAATGTAAGATGTGTGGAGGTTTCTTCTAGCCATGGAGTACTGATTTTTCCAGTGTCATAGAAGGTATTTGAAGTGCTTGAGAGAGGGCAGAAACCAGAAGAGTGTCTGCTCCATGATGCCTTGCTTTTGGCAAAAGGATTTAGATGCTCAACATGTACAACAATGAGGAACATCAAAACAGATTTGTTTCATAGTCATCATACTTTCAGCCTAGGGGATATCCTAAGGTGCAGTTGAAGCATAGCTGAACTGTTAATTGAATAGTTCCCTTCAAAATCTGGAGAACAACTTCCTTTATGTGTTTTTAGTCTTAAAATAGCTTCAGAAAAGGCAGAGGATGACTATTCAGCCATGGTCTTTTTAGGCTTAGATTCATCTTTAAAGGCAGGCACGCAGATATAGATTCTTGTTCCTTCCTCCAGACTTCCCCAAATCTTCTCTCTCAGCAGCCTCACACTTGCCTGCTGTCCAAGGCTGTGCTGTGCTACTGCACACATGGCAGAGCCTGAGATAAATTTTGAGGCAGGAACAAGGCATTTCAGTTTCTCTAGTCTGTTTATGTTTATTCATTTGTTTTGGTTTTGCTTGCTGGTTTGGCAGTTGATCAGCCTGGACTGTCAGGAGATGGAAATACCCTCTAACTTTGCAGTTTGGCCTGGGTTTATACCGATGATCACCTTATGAGGCAAACCTTAACCTTCCTACCAAAACCTGAAGCCTCCAGACCCCTGATTAAATGTTAAATGTGAAAAATGCTCTCTTTCCTTTGTGAATTTTTGTCCTTTCTCATTTATATTCATCACATGGAGCTTCTTTCAAGAAAATACACCTTATTTGCCCCATACTAGTGAGGGGAAAAACTCCCAATTTAACCAAAACAGTAAACTAAAGGCTGAAATACTGCTGCTGAAACTTTATTTCTGCATAAGTTGTGGCAGAAAATAATTGTAATGGTCATTCCAGTGCTGCCCTACTGAGCTCATCAGCTCTTTTTCTTGAGCTTGCCATTGTCCAGCAGTTAGAGCAGAGCTGCATTTAACAAAACCCTTTTTATGTCAGCTATGGAGACTAACCCTGTAAAACTGAAGGAATTTTTATTTAGGCTAAAAAGAATTTTTTTATATAGTTTGAGGCATTTTTTTAGTTAACTTCCAATGGACGTGTTAATTAAAAGTGACTTTATAAACTTAAATTCTGTGCTGGAGCTGCCAAAAGGGAGGATAGAAGTTGTCTGATCTCACCTAGAAAAAGGTATTTTGTCAAGGATGCACGATGCAGATTTCAGATTGTGCTTCTGGCTTTGTTGGCACAGCACCCTCCCCCCCCCAAGCTACAGCATGCTGGTTTTAATTAGTACTTCTGTTACCTTGGGTTTTGTAACTGAACAAAAGCAGATGCATACCTTTCCACTACAGTTTTTAACTGTTTTGCTAGTGATCATGAGCAGTATTGTTAGACTGCTGGTGGGACTCTATGCTCACAGTTACTCCAGTCTTGTCAGATAGCAGAAGATAGAAATCAGTTTGGGCTGGTTTATGTGCCGGCTCTTTCTCCAAACCGCTTTTGTGTTACGCATGATTGCAGTGTTTGGTTGCAAAGAAAACTCCTAAAATGTGAGCAGAGAGCTTCTAGGGAGAGCAGAGCATCTAGCATGATGCTAATGAAGAACTGCCCCTTTCATCTCAGCATTTTGCCCTTGTCTGCTTGATGGTGAGGGTTGCAGGACTCTCATTTGATGCCAAAAGACTTTACTTCAAGACTAGTATTTTTTCCCAAGTGTATGCACCGATATCTTAGTAGCCATTGGTTATATATTTGAAATGTTTCTGGAGATGTGAGCATCAAGTCTTCATCTCATCCAGCTAAACAACTGGTAAAGGTTGTCTATCTTCACTTTTATTAAATGTATATATGTGGGAATATACAGGCCCAAATATGCTCATTGGGGTCACTGGGTTGCTTTACTTAATGTTTGCATAGGTTTAGAGAGACTTTTAAATTGCTTTAAATTTAAATCGCAACTGTTTCCATTGCTCAGTTTTCACAGTTGCAGTTTTGTGGTGTCCTTTAATAACTTTATCTAGGTCTTCATCTTCCCAAATAGAATCAAATCTTCAGTATGACAACAGATAGGAAGGTGAGAATCAGTTGTGAAGTGGGTTAATGTCATGGTTTAGGGTCAGGGCAGCCCCTTAGACCTAACAGATGCTCTCTGTTAACCCCCCTCCCTCCCCAAAGGGGAAGAGA
>JANIJG010015254.1:0-16355 GCA_024611175.1 Megaceryle torquata | reverse complement strand
TGTTACCAACACTGTTCCCAGCACAAATGCAAAACAGCCCATGCCAGCTACTGTGAAGAAAATTAACTCTGCCCCAGCCAAGACCAGCACATTTCACAATAACACAGTACTTTGTTTCAACAATAGGAAGGCCAAGTCTGACAAGGGGGTGTTCTAAAAAGCACATCACTCTTGCTACTCTGATTCTGAGGCTTAAGGACAAAAATATGGTGTCCATTCCCTATAGGCATCCCAGTACTCTCTCCATCCTACCTTTTGGTTTTATTTCCTCAAATATCAACCTGCTTTGGGGAGAAGTCTTCCAGTGACTTTATGATGACCTACATGTTGCAGGTCTTTGATTTCCCTCTGAGGCCATGGAGAGGGAAAGGAAGGATGAGTACACTGTTGAAAGTGTCAGCCAGAGCAGCCTGAAGCCAGCTCCCTCCTAGCTCAAATGCCAAGCCAATGCATTGGTGTGCAGGTAAGGGAGGGGAGGAGAAATTTCCTCCGTCAACCCCCCGTGTACTGCTGTTTCTTCTCCAGCTGCAGTGCATGCCTGGAAAAGAGCAAACCAGACTGAAGCACTGGCACCTTGTACAAAGGTCTCTTGGCTTCTGTCCTCTTCACAGCACAACAGCCTGAAAGCAGCTCATTTTTATCCACAGAGCAGTTTGTCTAATTGACTTTTAAACTCCTTTATGGTCTCCAGGTTTCCACCTTAACTGTTTACTACCCACTGTTTATTGCTGACCAATTGTTCTCTGAGAGCAGATGGTCAGTATGAAGGGTTTAGTTTCCTGTGTAATAATATAATATAGATAATTTACAGCTTGAGTAACAGGTATTGGCACCACAAAGCACATTCAAGCAAAACATTGCTTTCCTTGCTTTTTACCTACTTTGAGAGAAATCCAACTATAAGTAATGCCCAAGAAACACAACTGTGGCAAATTATTTTTGAAAAAAAAAATTCTAATTGTATTAGAGACTATCACTTTGAGAGGAAAGTAAAAAGTCCAAAAAAACCATTATTACCCGGCTGCGCATCTCCAGCATCACATCATCTCCATGAAAAGTTATTTGAGAGTTATTTGGAGAAAAAGAGCATACCTGCAAAATACTTTGCTGTAGAGCAAATGAAAAGCTTCACAGGACCATTCATTTGTCGCACAGATGGAATGAGCAGGGAAGTAAATTACTTGTAATCAAAACCAGACTGAAGTGTTCCATAACAAAAGGCTGCAAAAAAAAAAAGTAAGCTATGTGCAGGGAGGGAGATCCTGCAATAGAAGACTAGCGTTTGGATTTCTGCAGCTCCATACCTTACCTATTCATCTTGGGTTTAGAGATGTGAAAAGCATTCATTTTATTTGAAAAGCAATTTGAAAGGGCTATATTTACCAGTGTAGCTTGCTAGAAACCTGCCTCTGTGTGTGGTGACATTTGTCAAGTTCTAATAACCCCATTTATTTAAAAGCAGGCACTGAATGCAGAGTGCCTAGCTGGACAGCACGGACTGAACAACCTTTGCTTGCCAGTCATCTGCCTTTTGTACAGTGCAGACTGATTAAATTGGTCAGACTGCAAAACTTCACAGCACTCAAATGCACAGTCTTATTTCCAGGCTCTGTCAAGGGCAGCAGTATTTGTTCCTCGCATTTTTCATTTTCAGTTTACAGAAAAATTCTTTAAATTCTAGATTAATAATTAAATAAAAGGACATTTTAATTCCTGTTCAATTGACAGCTGTTCAATTCCATTGTAGCACCTCCTGCAATGTAAGAAGAATAGAATAGCAAAGAATTATCCCGTATCTGTATTTCTCTACATCCACTGAGCCAAAAGTGACAGCTTCTCATCACTGCTGGTCTTTGTTTTTGTAGGAACAATATAAAATGACCCATTCAAAGTTCTCTTTTGGAATTATTCAAAGTTGTAGTATAAAATGCTTTCTTCTACTCAAGTTCTAAGCTGTATCTTATTCTCAGTTCTGTAGGAGTTAATATTATGTAGTCATTTATAGAAAGAATTACATTAAAATGTGCTCCTTCAGATAAGATAACACAGACTCAAACCCATACTCTGTTACAGATGATTGGAAACAAATAAAATAAGTTTCATCAAAGACCATTATATCTCTTAAAGCTTTTTTTTTCCAGTTGTTAAAGCAACACCTCTGTCCTCACCAAACCCTCCTTTTCCATGCCCAGTCTAGCACATGCCAAGTGCAACAAACCTCCTGCAAACCTCACATATCTCAGTTGTAACAGCACATCAGAAGTCCAAGTCATCTTTACAAATAAAGAGTGAGAAAAGGTAAAAAGTAGAAGTTTGCTTTTCCTTCGAAGTACATAAACTTGACAGCTACCATCATCTCTTTCAGATCCTAAAGCTACGAACCAAGAGTTAAATATGAATATTTGATTAACGAACAAATCATTAGTATGGTTATATAAACCTGCAGAATGCCTCATTTCCACTGTTTTCCTGAAGCTATACTCGTTTGCATAGCTGAATAAATAAGAGTTGAAAAGTGTAAGGGTTTGGGTCAGGCCGGAGGTCCATTCAGCCTGGTAACCTGTCTTCAACTATGGCCAATAGCCACTGGGAGTTGGCTAGATAAAAACCAGCTCTAGCTTCTAGCCAGAAACTCCAGCTAAAGGACTACGCCTCTTTAGTAGGAGAGGTGACAAGAACAACTTGTACAAGTCCACTCAGTACATCCTGTTGAGATGATTCTTTCCTCAAAGTTCAGGACAGAGAATCTACCATCTGACCATATCACGTAACTCAGGTGGCTTCAGTCTTTGTGCAGAGGCTTAAGCAGCAAGTGCTTTCGACCCTTGCCAGTTTGTTCCAGCCAAAAAGGGTTCTCCTTATTTCTCCTTTTTGTTTCACTAATCATACCTGAGGTGTTCTCCATACATTTCAGTACAACATAAAAGAAAGCCATCCATATTTCAGCTGCTGAACATCTTCTGTCTTGTAAGAACAAGTTAAAAATAGAAGTAAAAATTATAATAACAAATGAGAATGTTGTTCTCACAGAGAACTAGATGTGTAAAACACTCTTTGCATAAGCAGAACTTCAATAGGATGACAATATGAACATAAACTTGCAAGAACCATTCAGCTCTGCCATCAGCAGAATTTGCAGCAGCAGAGGGGAGGAAGCTGCAGATGTTAGGGAATATATTTCTTAATCCTGTGGTGATTTTAAGATTCAGTCCTGACTCATTTTAAATAAATATGCAGGGAATTACCTCTCCCTGTATATCTTACAATAACTTGTTTTTATTTAAGACAAAACAATGTTCTCAATAAGATGACTCCACTGAAGATGGTGGTTTACCAGAGTTTAGCTAATACTTTTAGCAACTAAATTAGAACTCAATTCTGACAGTTTGCAGTTTATCTTGTTAAAAAAGTAGCCATCAGCAAAATAGTGAGTCATTATTTTACTTTCTTTGAAGGAAGAATCGAGAACAAAAGATGGTAAATTGCTGGTCACCATGGATACATGCTCCTTTCATCATACAGGTATTTTTATGAGACTTACTTCGAGGCAAACATGTAAATTTTCTGCCAAGATACTGTTCTCAGGGCTAGGGGGGACATGACAACACAAAATCCTTACCTCTGCCTTGGCCTTTAGAAACCAAGAGTGGTTTCACGATGTGGTGAAGGGCAGAACTCTCAGGTTTATGGAGTGGATATGTAGAATTTCAAATTTTTCCCACCCATTTGGCAATTGTCTTTTCAATTAAAAATTGCTGCTTATCAAAATTAACATAGAAGTCCTTTGCAGGTGGTTACTAAAAGCACACATTGTTGTAGGGGCATTTCAAAGTCTCAGCATAAGCCAGGTGACTTCCTAATAAAAACCTGTATCTTTAACAGGGAATCTGATGACATGCCAGTTATACCTGCTCTGTTTCAGAGGACACTGCAGCTCTGTGTTTCAAGCAGCTGTACCTACGTGTAAGCAGACAGTCTGTCCTGTGCTGCTCACTGATGACAGATGGAGAAAGGCATTATTTCCACCTGATACCAGACCCTCTAGAGCACTTCGATCGGACTGCACTCGGCCATGCAAACCAAATCTCACAAGTAGTTTGGCATTATTCGAGACTGTCTCTGAATTCAGGAATGTGTGCGCCCGCAGATCTTGAAAAATTGACTGATCTAAGCCAAGTTAGGCAGGAGCAAAAGACAGGAATGGGACAGTGCCTACAACACTGCAGATGACCTAGCCAGAGCTTTTGTCCCCACCCCCCCAACCCCAGTGAGGATTTTTCAGCTGCTGAACCTTTCCAGAGGAAATGGGCTGGCAAGAGAGAGGTATTCAACACTTTAAAAAAAAAAAAAGCAAAGTGATAGATCCCCTGAGAATAGTGCCCAGATCTCCAAGCTGCATGCCAAGGAAACTGTCTCAGCCCCTGCTCCAGATCAGCCCTGCTCCACTATGAATCCAGGGTCATGTTTATCACAGAACTCACTTGGAAGACCAGGTCCCAAAGGCAAGAAAAGCAGGAGGACACCTCACACAGGGTACCAGATCTCTGGCTTGAATTTGGGGTAGGCTGGATACCACCGATCATCATCTTCCCCAGTGCAGCTCTCCTTTACTCACAGTGCAGTTTACGGAAGTAACTTGAAATTGCACAGCCCAGCACATTACTCACACTTGACAGAAAGCCTTGGTAGGTGTCTGTTCAGTCTGGCTGACATTTGGTACAGTTTAAGCAGATACTTTTCTTTCTCCAAGCAGATCTGCTTTTGCAAGTGCACATCAATGGAGAAATGAAAACTCTTCCCTCAGGTAACTATTGTTTACTGGTTTATTGTTTACCCCATCAACTCAACACTCATGGACTTGATTCTCTGAGAGAGATCTTCAGGTCTGAGGTCAATACAGCTGTATAGCTTTAATATGACCTATGAACTACATGTCCAGTGAGAAATCAAATCTGAAACACTCCTGTGGACAGGACCTTTGATGCAGTACAACTAAGGTTTCTCATTTCCTGATGTCTGAACAACTTGACATGAGGTCTTTGCACTGATGGGAGCAGGAACTTTTGCTTTCTGTTGATGCCAGATGCAATTTTTTTTTATTATTTAGTTTTAACTTTAATGGAAGGAGGGTTTCAACCCAAGGATCTCAAATATCAGAGTGACAATCCTAGAGTTGCAGCAGATATTTCAGAAAGAAATGGACCTTGAGCAAATATTTTAATATTACATTTTGATTGCTTCTTACCAACCACCACAAGCTGGTCCCTCTCTGTAAAGGTTATTCTGTACTTATCAAAAACTAACCTTAACACTGTGAATCAATGTTTTAATCCCCACACTCATTGCTAGCTCTGTCCAATTATCCTACTAACAAAGCTGAGTGTTGCTCCTTTTGGGAAAAGTTGGTCTGAATGTTCTAGAAACAGAAACATTTCAACCTGAAGACAGCATTATTTGAAAACATGTAAATAGAAGAGAGTTCTAGAGTTTCCTAAATATTTGTGTTAAAAAACTGTTTCATAGAAAATAATTGGACATGAGAGATGACATTTTTCAGCAGTAAAAAAATCCAAATGCAAAAAAAAAGCACCACAGCTCTGGCTCAAACATCTATAACAACTTACTGTTGTTTGCCTCCTGCTAAGGAATGATGTGGTTTTTAGCAGCTGACAGTTTCCCTGGTAATATTTTCAGTTAGAAGAGGATTATTTATATTTCTAGTACAAATTATCCAACCGAAAAAAGAAGTAGAAGCTGTTAACAAGGAGTAAACAGCATTGTGTTTGGGCATGAGCAATGTCACGAATCTTTTATTTTATTCAGAAAAAGGAAAAAATCCTCAGATGTGTGAAAGATAAGGGGGGAGGGGGTACAACACTGTCAAGTGAATTTCTAAAAGGTGGGTCTCATGCTGCCTTGAGCCAAGGACAAATTTTACAACACACTTCTACACAAACTCATTTACCTCATTCTTGCCATTTCCAACCCTAGAAATACCCACGCCAGCATGCATGGTATGGATAACAGATGCTTCATACAAACGGATTTCTACAGCCCACCTTATCTGCTATACCACCTGTACACAGTCTTGTTCATCACAGTGCATTCCAAGGCAGGCAAGCTTCACTTATATCACATTTGGTATGGAAAAGACACTGTACTTGGGCAGCATCTGTGCGCAGCGAGTGATGCTTAAGTGGGGCAAGTCTGAAAGCCCTCAGAGTAAATCTCTCTGATATTTGATATCTGAGGCAAACCCTTCTCAAAACTCACTGAAACCCTTAAGTCTCCGCTATTGTTTATTTTCCTCTGCAGAGGGCATACATCAAGAAGAGTAAACAGAGGTATTAATTAATGATTCAGAGGGGAGGACATAAAAAAACCACAGAAAATCAAATTGCAGAATATTAAGAAGTGCTCAGTAGGATGGTAAACAAATGCCACTATCAATCATCTGACACGAGGGACATTGTCTTTGACTGTTCTCCTGGATTAATAGTGCACTGGCAGGCAACTGCCGAAACACTCCATCAGTCCACAGGGCAAGGTGATAAGGATGGACAATGATACAGTGCACCCAGTCACTGGGTGAGATGGCAAGGGGTGGTAGAAAGCTGGGAAAAGAACATATCCTATGAATCTTCTTTTGTCTCAGTGAGCACAACTCATTGAGATTCAGCAGGCATATGAAGCCCAATGAAGTTCAGTGGAGATTTTCAGGTGTAAAAAAATTGCTGTCCCCATAATAGAGCTCTTGAGCTTTGTGATTTGTGTTGACTGAGGCAAAAGGGAGAGTTTTGAAAAAGTTTTAAATTGTTTGTGGTTTCAGATAATGAAGAAGATTCCCAACCAAGGCGTTTTTAAAATAGCTTTTGCTTTCAAGACGTTAAGTTTCTTGGTTTTGTTTTAAAAATGAAAAGCAAGTCCCTCATAACTAGTAAGAAAACCTAATTAAGCAATAGAGTAGCTAGCTTCAGAAGAGGTACAGATTTCCTAATTATTAAGGGGTCTCATGTCCTCCTTCACAGCTTTATTGGCAGGTCCCTTTACTACAAGTTTTCCTTTCTATGAGGGCACAGGTGAACCCTGACTTTGGAGAAGCAAAACTGTTCTGCAAGGGGATTAGCTCAATCTTGCTGTAGTTTGCTGTCCTCTTCTACAAAGCATGAAAGGAGCTTTACAGGTACAATGTTCGATACAGTTTTTTTCAGGCTATTTATGAACCAGATTATAAAAGTCTCTGTAACATCTCCCTTTGATGCTTTTGGTTTTTGCTTCCCTTTATTTTTTAGCTGTGTCCCTGATGTCAAATGCTCTAATGTTTTTAGCAGAGATTGCTGCACAAAAAGGCATCTGGTAACTTTGTGATGACAGTTTTTCAAGTTTATATTCTATTCCTTTTGTGCCATTCAGTAATTCTCACAGAGCATGCAGGGGCATTCCAGCCACCATGGTTTGCTACCACTTTCTGTGTTTTCATAACTTCATTAAGTGTACACACAGCCTGAGAGAGCTGCATACACAGCACTGAGAGACCACTCAAGGGCTTGGCTATCCCACATGCTGAGGCTGTAAGACTGCAGCAGCATCTGGTTTAGTGTTCTACAGGTGGAAGAGTTTAAACTGCAGATCTGCATGTTGATGGTCAGTTTTGGACATCCCTCTTTGATCAAACTACGAGTCAAACTCAGAATAGCTCAGAGGAAAATACCAAGAGAAGGTCTGAAGAACAGGACTACACAAGGCTGAAGAAACAGTTCTTTAAGTCTAGACAAAAAAGACTGACATGCTACCAGCCTCCTAATATGTAAAACACGACTGTAAGGACAGGGGCAAAAAACCTGGTCCAAAACATTCCAAACAGCCTGTATCCCAGAGTATCTCCAACAGATCTAACGATGTGAGCGAGGTCTAATTAAAATTACATGGGCACAAGTGTTAGATGAAACTCCTCCAGATTTTCCAACAAATCTTCCTTTAATTGAAAGGTTCCCATCTCATATTAGTTAACAGTGCCCTTAGGTATACTGTAAGACCATAATTACATTCTCCTATATTTCAGAGTAATTCACAGTAGAAAACATACCACTGCATTTATTTTTTCATTTCCAAATGGGCAATTGCTTATCAAATATAAAAGAGTAAAACATCTTCAGAAGATGCCTACCAACAAATCTAATGTACTTACTCTTAACATCAAACAATCTCATTCATTACTAAGTTTTAAACCTGTTTATTTTAAACCTATTTTTTTCTCTGAGTCAAATAAGAATGAATGTTTAAAAGATGAGGTCCTCAAAGAAGCTGCAACAAGAAAAATCCACCAGCACAGGAAAGTCATATAAGGAAGAACACAAATCTCACATCTAACACTGAAGATCTTACTTCCTTTCTAAAAAAGGGACTGAGAACAAAATAAAAACTGAGTATATGCAAACAGGTCTTTAAGATAATGATAGTTCCCTGGTAATTGCACAGTACATCTTATAGCCAGTAATTACAAATATTAAGTTCCACAACTTTTTTTGAAGTACATTTTGAAGTCAAACAATTTAACCAAGATTTCACCTGGGGAAAATATGGATGTTCCACCTGAATCCAGACTATAGCATTTAATGTTGGATTAGAATTAAAATAGACTCTACCTCACCAGGCTGGGACCCTCTGATTTTGAGATGTTACATATGTACAGTGTCAATCACTGCCCTGAAGACTTTCTACTATGATGCTCAAGACAGGAAAAAAAAAAAAGACATCTAAATCCCTACAATATAGGCAAAGAGCCAGAACTCAACTTTCATATGGAAAGTCGTTACTGAATCAGAAGCTGAACACTGTGAGCCAGAAAGGATGGCAAGTGCTAAATACATGTTTCTCTGACTAAGGATCTTTCCTGAGCTGGTTCCTTGGTTTTGGAGATATGTAGAATAGTCAATCCTCACTGTTGTGGGGGTGGTTTTTTTGTTGTTATTTGGGTTTGATCTTTTTTGAGTGGTTGGTTGGTTTTGTTTCTTTTATGGTGTTTTTTTTGTTTTGTGGGTTTGTTGCTGTTGTTGCTTTCTGGGGACAGGGGGTTGGTTGCTGCACAATAATATCAAAAAATCAGGAAGAAAAAAAGTAACATCTCAAAAGAAAAAATAAACCAGAGTTGTTTCCTTCTATCTGTTATTTGTTGTTTTGCAAAGTCTTTTGTGCACAAGAAGGGCTGTCCTGGTCTATGCCATTTACACTTACAAGCATTTCTGCAGCCCTCTCATCAAATTGACTTGTTCCTCAGCTCCTTCAATACGCATGTGTGGCTCTGTTCTCCTCATTTGCCAAGTCACCTCCAGAGAAATCACAGCATTAACAGTTCCATCTCAAATGACATGATGTCACATTATCAGCAAAGATGAATACATCTTTGTGGATTTACTTCCGCAGACACTGTCTTGCTGCATTTCACCAAAATCATGACAGGAAAACATTTAGAGTTAACCATTAGCCAGCAATCCCACACGTCTTAAAGACCACTTCCTTAGTTCCCTTGTGTGAGGAGTGTGTAAATCCATTCTAATACTTATTTCTAAAGATTGGGAACCATAAGTATGGATCCTTGAGAAGAGGGAGAATAGATTTACATTAATCTTGCTCAAAGATTTGAATTACTGCATTTTTTAGGACTAAGCTTCAAAAGGCACATTATTACTGGGGTTTTTTGTGGACACATACTGTCCAGTGATCTTTAATATTTTTCTCAGCTGTTCATGGCTTTATTGCCCTTACATATATGCTAATTATTCATCAAGAAGTCCTCTAGAAAAGTCTATATTGGCTTTAAAATCACTACCAGCCTATGTTGGAGCTTACACTTTATTTGATAGTTGGAGAAAAATAATCTATTTGCCCAGCTGCTGATGGTCAGGGAGAATATTTTTACCTGCTCATCTATGCCCCACTGAAGCCACAAACATCAGTCATCTTTTTTTTTGCATGAAGCTAAATTAAACCACATTTTTTTGCCTCCCCACCTTCACACCCAGAGGAGCTATAATTTACAAATACAGTAGACACTCAAACAGCAGAATGATTTTTCACTCGTATTTTCACCCTGCAGCTGGCAAATTTGAACATATGAAATGTGTCGTTGCTGATAAAGCTTATGGAACAGATGCCTTTTCATAGTGAATCTGGCAAAAAGTAGGAAAATAATGGATTTTTTCATCTGTTTTTGTGCGATACATTTAGCACCCCCATGGACATCTTAATTCTTTTTGAAGCAATTCTTTTTGAAGACTCCTTGAGAACTGGTATCCTAACCATGGAACAAAAGACAATCTTGGAATGAAAAAATCTCTTGGCGTTTACCACTTCAGCTTAATCTTCCCCTTCCAAGAGCTAATTTATTCTAAAATTAACTCCCCAGCTTCAGCTAAAGTGAACACGTTCCCCATTTTCCCTCCAGACCTCAACCCAAGTCCCTCAGTGTCTTCCTTCAGTTCCTTACATTCAGAAGCTATCATCTACAGCTCTGCTGGGCAGGCACTTCCTAATCAGCGCCTGGGCCAAGCCCCAGATAACGTGCAGTGATGAATTGCATCAGGCCACGTTCTGCAGCATCAGAACACTGTCTCTCCCCGTGTAGGACACCGGCCAAGCCAACCCAGTGAAGAAGGGCTTCCCTTTGAAGCTTCAGTTTGGACCCCATCAGAACAGAAACCTGAGCATAGAAGGGAAGCTGCAGAGCATTCGAAACATTGCTGAGAAGTGACAGAACAATTTAAGTGTCTGTGGTGGTATGCCATGTCCTTTCACCAACGGTGGGACAAGTCTCCCGGGGAAGTTTCAAAGACCATAAGTATATTTTACTGTTTAGAATTAGCAGCCAGAGAAAATGAGCAGGAGCATCTTATGGCAGTGCTGCAGGGGGTAGAGTAGGGAACATCCTCCTGAGGATGACTTGGAGGGGGCTGAAGCAAAGTTTTAGAACTTACGTAAAATCTTGAAACTTGGAAACACAGAACATCTTAACACATGAAAAAAGTGCCAAAAAGAAAACTAGGAACGGAAGATAAGCAGATGCCCAGGACTGACAGACTGACGGGAACACTTCCAACAAGCTCAGCTTCACAGGCAAACTCAGCTTACTGTTCCCACAGACTTTTGATCTAAGTTTCATGCAGAAGGTGATACTGAGAACACATTGGAGAGCAGGACCTGGAATGAATGCTCCTCCCTGCCCAGTCATGTTCCTCCTTGCCTCCCACTCTGAGCCTCACTGGCAGTTCTCCTGCCTTCTGACCAACAACTTGCTTCACTTGCAGCAAAAAAGTGTGAACAGATGCTTTAGGCATGAGGAAACTTCCAGACTACCTCTTCCACAGTCCCAACTGCTTCCCCCACTGTGACCAGCCTGGTTCTTCGGTGCTCAAGCTGCCCTCATTAAGTATTCACTAGAGCATTTCCCAGCTGCTCACCCAACCACCCTCATCAAATAACCTCAACAAAAACTTTTGCTATTGCAATTGTCTAAACAATGCACTGTTAACCTCTAGATTAGTATAATTATGATGTTGCTCATTATAGAAAATAGTTAAAGCTACCTATTTTGCAATGTTAACAAGTAGCATGGATCTATTCCAGGCATAGAAGAATCCCCCTTCCTGCAGCTGACAAAAAGGCACGTCAGTCTTCAGAAGGAAGACACCAACACATCAATAGCTCTGCCGGCAGAGAGCCAAGTCTGTCAGCGTTAGACTTCATTAGGGTCACTGCTGACAGACATTGGCTGATTATGGCTCCACACCCACGCACACATAAGCTAAACAATGCTCAGAAAAACAGTTCTCACCAAAATTAATTCTCTTTTGAAAGGCACCATAGTTCCACTAGCAACATTGCTTTTTTTCCCCTCACTCTAACATTGTTCCTGATGGGATGTCCCATTGTGACCTTCCCCTGATGTGATGCCCACTTGGGCAACACTTTTCCCAAGCAATGCCCTGGTGCTGCTCAGAAGAGGCCAGGGGCCATTCCTGGTGGGCATCACTCCTCAGACCACCATGATTTGGAGGCAGGATTTGGCTGTGTTTACATACAGCAGGAACAATGGCATATTGCAATAATGTACCTTATGTGAATTATGTATCCTGTATGAACCTCTTCACCTGCAGACAGTGCTATGCACACAAGGCTGCATTGGTCTAGCCTCCAGCAGCTGAGAATGCAACTGAACTGAAGAGAAACAGTCAATTTCTAGCTTTCATTTAGACCTAGAACTGGTCAAAAAGTTGAAAGCCAACCTGGAACTAGCTACAGAGTGGCCTGAGACCACAAATGTATGAGCTACTTTACTGTAGCAAACCTCACAGGCACTGCATGCGCACAAACAGCACTCACATAAACATGAGCAATTAAAAAAAATGGGCTGATTGGGTTTTTGTTCACCAGCTAATCAGGCTAAAAGCTTGGCAGCAGTTGTCACAACCACACATGGCCCTGACCTATGGTCTCTCCAGCAATCAGCTCTCAGATTCTGGTCTCTGCAGCATGGACCTGGGGTGCCTCTGGTAGCTGGCTCCCAGAGTTCATTAGCATCTCAGTTGTGCACAGAACAGAAATTATATTAACACAATTAGGCATAGAGTTTAAAAAGATGATGGAGAAAAGTGATGGTGAGGTTCAGGTCTTTAGCAGACACACTCACTGAGCAGAGGCTTGCTTACGTGGGACTAGCCCCTTCATCTCCCCCCACTATTGCCCCAGACTTGTTCTTCCTTAATCCAAACTGACCCCTCCTTTTCTCAGTCCTCCTTTCCTCAAAGACCAATTTCTTTTTCCCCTTATCAGTCACACTCCTGCTATATTTGTACCCAAACTCATTATTTCTGATACTGTCACCTGAGTGTTAATGTCTGTCTCCTACAAGGTTACTGAGATGGTTCTCTGGGCACTTTGTCATGCAGGTTCCTCCTCCAGAAGTTCTCCTGTGCTCCCCTGGATTTGCTGGGAAGTCTGGCCATCTTTCACTTAACTGCCCCCCCTTACCCACAGGCATTCCTCATGGTGTTAGCTGTAACTTCTGCCCCCTTCCTGACTGCTATTTGTCATGCCCTGCAATTTTTCATTCATGTTCAGCAAGATCTGGTATGGTATCAACTAACAAACTGCACTTCAGCAACTGCTGATGAATCTCCTCTTTAACAAGCTGACAACCTTTTCAGTGTAATTTTATCAGATAGCTTCCACATCTCAGTCGTAGAATTCCTCTTGGGAGAATTATGAGGTTTAACTGACAATTTCATACTAATTGAATCCTATAATCAAATAATTGACAGCTTTACCAGTAAGCTAACCAAACCATCAGCAGATGAGAAACAGCCTAAGAGCATGAGCTTGCACGCAATGACAAGCCTGAAAGAAGGAAAAAGCAAAATACTTGGACTATGTTTGTCAGATAGGAGAAGGGTTACATCGTGGTAGACAGAGAATACAAGAGGAACTTCAGAGTGGCCAACAATGTCCTCATTGCTCAGAAAGTTTACCCAGGGAGCCTTCATCATGTTTGGCAAGCCAGAAGGAGTTAGTACCATTACCTGACCATGAGATCTCAGCACAGCAAAGCTAAAAATTTGAACACATTTTCTGGAGCTTGCACAGGGGTGCCTGTACTTGGAAGGTTTGTGGTTACTGCTTGGAAGGGAGGGGAAAGGCATGTTTGCACTGCCAGAAAGGTTTCTGTTACTACAAAACCAGTGAGGGACAGCTGTCCTTATGGTGTCCTTCACAGGAGCCAAACTAGTGTAAAGTGTTACAGTAAAAGTAATGTACCTACAGAAATATATTGAAGTAGAAGCTCACTTGTAGGGTTTACTAGAAAGTTCGAAGGAATAAGAGGCAGAGTTAGGTTTCCTACTTCTAGGTAAGCTTGAGATATCAAAACTTCTGCATCTGTGAACCAGTCTCATGGTGATATGTTTCAGAAACTGAACATTAGAAGCACATCCCACCCCTTACCCACATACACCAGGTGTGATAGCAATGACCCACAGACACTATTCATGGGACAAGCAGGTAAGAGACACATTTAACTACAGTTTGCTGTGCTTGCCCTACAACCGAGGAGGTATCTATGTACCTTGCCTTTCCATCAGAATCAGACATCAAACTACAATAAAGATCAGAACATCTACAAAGATTTGGGCTGTATAGATGCTAGGGTTAGGAACAGGAAGAAAATAAAAATATAATGTTATGAACTAGTTTAAAACTGTTTTCTAAAGCCCTCAGGGTTCAGCTGCTGCCCACCTGGATGCCCTTCCTGCACACCAAGACCTGGCACTTATTCACACTATTGCAGTGCCAGAACCCAGCTGCTCCCACAGACTGCGGCTGCGAGATTAGTTTGCTCAGTGGACACAGGCTTTTCTTACCAAGGTGATGTTGAATTAAAAACAATAAGATGTGACAGACACAGGCTGATTTCTTGTTGAGTAATGCAGTGCAAAAGACACTGTTCATGTGTCCTCCTATAACACCTTCCCAACCTGTACCTTGCAGGGCTGTTTTTCTGCCAACCTTCATCTAAATCACAGCCTGCAGCTTTGCCACAGGCTTCTTTTACTGATGTACAGCTTTGTTTTGTGATATCAAACCTTACCTGTGTGTATCAAAGATACAGCACATTATAAATACAGAAAAACCTAACAGAAGACCCAGCACAAAAGCCACAGGCTGAACGGAAATATCCACTCTTCTGATCTAGAACAGATGACCCCAAAGGAAAGACTAAGAACTCTGGGCATGTCAGTTGAGAGAGGACACTACAGTGTTCAGACCTATAAGAACTCATCACTGGGGGGGGGGTAGCAAAAAAAAAAAAAAAAAAGGTGTTCCTTTCTCAGCTTCCATTCAGGGCAGAAAAATAACCACAGGATTTAAAATCATAGCAAAAAGTTTGGGTTTGAAGAATAGATTGCCTGGAGCAAATTACCAGGGGACACTGTGGCTTTGCCATCGCTGAATGTTTTTTGAAAGAATTTATACAAATATTGTGAAAGTTGGTACAGAATAAGCTGTTCTTGAAGTCACCTGGTGTGCAGGCAAATTTATTCCTTTACACCTAGTAAACAGGTCTATTACTTGAACATCTTCCCTCCCTAGAAGGCAGGATTCTCTCACCTGAATATTTTTGCACTCCTCCACATCTGTGTCTTCTATCAGCAAATGGGTCAGTCCCAAAGGTGGAAAGTGTGCATTTGCTTTCTTCAGAAGTTCGACCCTACCTCCACCGCTGGGCTAACTTCTGTGCCAATTGATAAGTCACTCAAACAAAGAGAAGTTTTGAGGCTTTTTTCTCTCCACTTGCGATAATTAAGGTTCTTCAAGACTGATTCAGTTAACCAGGAGAGGGACCTCTCACATGGGTTCGGCCCACGGGAGGAAGAAATACATTCTAAAATTCAGACATGAATTAATTGAATGGAAAAGGCACAAAGCTTGTAGGCTCATTATGAAGAAATCTCAGCTCTTACCGGCAATTCATGAAGTCATTTATTCCTTTGTTACTCATCTAGGTCACCAGATAATGATACTCAAAATGAACAAAGAAGCAATCATGATTTACACTGCTCAAAGATAAAACAAAAATCTTTCTCTTTTCTTAACTCGGACAGCATGAGCTATTTGAAATATTCAGAAGAAAACAGCCAGAGCTGCTCTGTGCATGGATAATGATTACAAATTAGTGTCTTCTCAGGGCATGAGCATATGGTGTTAGCATGCCTAATGACTGGCTGGTACAACTGTTTGTCAGCAGGCACAGCTCCACCAGCCATAATGGGGTCATACTTCATTGACCAAGAGCTGAATTTGGCCTACAGGGTTTAATGGCTCCTTGAGGAGCTGATGGGGTTGTTAGTCCAGACTGCCACATCCTGAAAGTCTCACCCTACAGGGGCTATTCCCAACACTTATTTCTCTTTGCTTTCAGCTGAAAGGAAGATGCTTCATGCACTTGGTGAAACACGGAGATGTGTGCTGTCACCTGGACATTCCTACACAAGAGCCAAAGTACAGAATTTCTAAATTTATGGGAGTCAGCAATAAAGACTCAAAAATGCTGAAATTAAAAGTCTTGATGTTTTATTTTCTTTGCATTCTTAACTCAACCTTATACGAAACAAAGCTGAAGATCTCTGTGTTACAAGTATGAAAAGAAAAGAAACAACACAGGATCTTTTGTTTGGTTTGGAGATTAAGTTGTGGTTTGTTTAGGGTTTTTTTTGGGGGGGGGGGGGGGGGGGGGGGGAAAGCGCAGATAACCCCTGGAAAACAGAGGATACCCACAAAACCGTTTCCACTGGTGTAAAAATTTA
>JANIJG010015253.1:13571-28789 GCA_024611175.1 Megaceryle torquata | reverse complement strand
AGACCCTGCTCAAAACTCTGTCCCCATCTTTCTGTCAGGCCACTTGAAGCCCTGCAAGGCCCCCAGAAGGTCTCCCCAGAGCCTTCTCCTTTGCAGGCTGAACCCCCCCAGCTCTCTCAGCCTACCCTCCCAGAAGATGTGCTCAATCCCCCATCAATTTCCCTCCAGGATTTCTGCACAGAAACAGCCAATGGCCAGTGGGAAACAGTCTCCTCCTGTTTGCTACAATTGCTGGAGCTGTTTTCTGGACCAGCTGCCTCCATCCCTGGCCAGAAGCCCCTGCCCACTGCCGAAACATCCCCTCCACTCCCCTGCACCCCTCCCGTGACCCCAACAAGCCATTTTCTCTGAGAGATTTCCAGGGAGGTTTAGGGGTGGGAGGGGTGGGGTAGTTCTAAATTACAATATGAGAATAAGAAAGTGGAAGAAAAAGTCTTTTTTGAGCCAAAGTCTAACAGAGAAAATATTGTGCTATGCGAAAGAGATAAGGAGAAGAGCTGTTTATTCCCTCGGTGGCATGAGGCCTGCCTTTGAAGCAGATAAATCTTTGCTGGTAATACAGTACTTAAACCAGAACTGACACCTTTTTATATCAATTGCTGAGAATTGCCTTTGTGAGGCTCTCATATAAAGGCTGCCGGGGCTGTAGCTTGCATACCAATTTCTCTCCAACCTGTTGGTGGACCTGTCTGCTCTGTCCCGTGCCGAGGCTCTGTGCCTCCCTGAGATGCACCTGGAAATCTTGGGTTTGGCCCCTTATTCTGCCCCAAAACACCCACTGGATTTTAGAGAAGCATTGCCCCTCTTTGGCTGCTGATTTTCCACCCAGCAGGAGTAGAGATGTGATGGTGCCTCTGCACTGGGCACTGGTGAGGCTGCAGCTTGAGCACTGGGGTCACTTTTGGGTGCTGCAGGATGAAAAAGACCTTGAGGTGCTGGAGCCAGTTCAGAGAAGGGCAATGGAGCTGGTGAGGGGTCTGGAGAAAATGTCTGCTGAGGAGCTGCTGAGGGAGATGGGGCTGTTTAGTGTGGAGAAGAAGAGGCTGAGAGGAGGAGACCTTATTGCTCTCTCAGGAAGGTTGTAGTGAGGTGGGTGTTGGTCTCTTCTCCCAGGTGACTGGTGAAAGGACAAGAGGTGACAGGCTTACGTCACACCAGGGCAGGTTTAGGTTGGACATTAGGAAAGATTCCTTTACTGAGAGAGTAGTGAGGCCTTGGAACAGGCTGCCCAGGAAGGGGGTGGAATCACCATCCCTGGAGGGGTTTAAAAATTGTCCAGATGTGGCACTGCAGGACATGGTTCAGTGGTCCTGATAATATTTAGTAGACAGTTGGACTGGATGATCTTGAAGGTCATTTCCAGCCTTAATGGTTCTATGATTCTATGATCTGTAGCTGTGTTTTTTCCTGCCTTGGCACCAGAGCAGCAATGGAGGGTGCATTTATATCTGTACATATATTGCATCGCTGCGAGCCCCAAGCCCAGCCCCGCTGCACCCACCTCGAGCTGTCCCCAGTCCTGCCGTGGCCGAGCAGGTCCTCGCTGGGGACACCATCACATCATCCTTGGAGACTGCTGGCTGCAGGAGAAGGGCAGCCCATAAAGGTTTGGAGCTCCAGGGACAGAAGGCGAGGGCTGTTTCTGAAAGGATGGAGAATTCAGAATGGAATTTGAAGGCTAAAAGTCACCCCAAGATGTGGAGGCTTGGAGTTGAGCTCTTCGGAGCATGGTGCTGATGTGTGATGCAAAAGATTTTCCATAGTGGAAATTAATAATAATAATAATAATTTTTTCAAGTGAAATGGCAGTACATTTGTGGAGCAGTCACTGCTGAGAGCTTTGCCATGCGATCCTCAGCCGGGGCAGCCGGTGGGTCCAATCCTGCTCTCCCTTTTGCCATTGTAGCTGCACTGTTTTTGCTGGACCATCCCCTAATTCATACCCTGAAAGAGCAGAGCTGGCTCCAGCCTATTTTTGCAGCTCCCCAGCCCATCTACATCTCTCTTGCTTATGCATCTACACTGTGGAATTAATATAAAGCATCATACAGCAGAGACATGTTTAATTTAGATGATTATACCAACTATTATACAAAACAATTTTAAGTGCTACAAGCTCCTGAGAGAGAGAGAGAAAAAAATATAATAATAAAATAATAAAAAGAATCCCCTCCAAAATCATATAATGGCTGAGAAAATCTGTAACAAACTGCAATCCACCACAGCATAAATAGTGTAGTTAAAAGTACTTAATGGTGCTAAATACCTGATTTCATTCTGATCAGGGACACAGTTTAGTTGGAGCAGAAGAGGGATGATTTGGAACTTCACGAGGCTATTATTGCCAACCAGCTGGGCTGCCTTTTTTTTGGGAACACGGCTGAAAGACAAGAATCTCAGAGCTGGAGGGGGGAAAAAAACCCCAAAAGAACAGATTGTTATCTTTCTTTTTTTTTTTTTTCTAAGGCAGAGATGACCACTCTGGGGGCTGAGTCTCACACAGGACATCCTGGAAAGCACCGAGGACTCGAGCAAAGCCTTGAGGTGTTTGTGCTGGGCAGGCAACGTTGGGGAGCTGTGGCTGTACTGTGCTGTGACAGTAATTAGCCATCAATCACGCCAGGGCAGACAGCGACGAGGTGGTGGAAAGAAGCTTTCTCCATCACGCTGCACTTGGCCACTATTTCCCTTCACTCCCTACGGAGAGTGAAGCTGGGGAGGGATTTGGCAGCTCCTCCTTCCCGCGGACGCCTGGAAATGCTCTCAGCATCCGAACCACCAGCTCCCCAGATGTGCTGCTGTCTCAGGATGCTCTGCCACAGCTGGATCTGCAGCCGCTGGTCCCCACGGGGCTGCCACCCGCTTCAGGATGCTCCTGGGGTGTCCAGCGAGGGATAGGCAGATACAGCACCTGATATTTTATTGATAAATCGAATCATTTGTGTTTGAAGGCGGCTTTTAGTATTTGTGGTACTATCTTAGGCAATTTCCTTCTATCTCTTACCTGACACTGCTCACTTGAAGATCTCAAGAAAGGATGATAATCAAAGATTTCTAAAACCTACTCAGCCAAACATTCTTTGCTCTCCTCTATGCACGAGCTCCAGACTGAGAGCAGAGAGGCCCTGAATGCTAAGAGCACCAGGGGAAGGAAAGCCATTTTCAGTATGCAAGAACTCTATGCACTTTATTGATTTTCCACCCCGGGACTGAGCCTGCACCATCGTGAATTCCCCACCAGCCCCTCTCACATTAACCAGCGCACACAGAGCTCGCAAAAGCTCACCACAGCATCCGCAGCATCCCCCGCCCAGCACAAACAGCAGCCGAAGCAGGGGGAGGTACCAACCCGTTAACACTTCTCCGTGATTAACTGCCGTGCTGGTAATTAGCTGAAGGAGGTCAGAGCTTGAACTGTAGCTGGAATCATTTCTGATGAGCTTGATGGTTCATGTTACTCATAAAACCTTCACAGGGTACAAGTGTGGATGAGTTGACTTATCCCCCTGCAGGTTCCTCAGGCCAAGATAGCACCACATTGATCAGAGTTGATTATTCCAGCTAATATTTTCCCACTCAGTGTTAATTATGATGATTAAAATGAATTACTGCTGATTAGAATTAGAGTTACGAGCTGGTGTGTGGTGTGAAGTTGGATGGGGAGGATGGGGGTCACCACAACAAGGAGGTGCTGAACCCATCCCCACCTCAGGGCTGGGGCTCAGCAGCAGCTTGCAGAGCTTTTCTGTCCCTTGTCTGTGCGATTTTGAGCAAATCCTCACCTCCCCAGCACTGCCTGTGCCCGTGCCCAGCTCTTTGTGCGGCCACACTGGCGTGAGCCGCGTGTGTGGGTGGCTGGCGATGGGCGCAGACCCTCCCTCTCCACTTCTGGAAGATGCTGTTGCACAAAGAATGGTGAAAACCCAGCAGGAAGGACAGCAAAGTGCAAAATGGTGCAGCATAGTGGAAAGCACACGATGGTGAATCCTGGCTTGGTGGCTACGAGGTGTGATATCTGAACTGAGAGGAGAGTTTGGAGCTGGAGCCTGGGTTGCTGTGCTTGTGCTGTGGGGTTGCATCACCCACGAGCAAGCATCAGCAGTTGATTTTATCCTGAATCTTCCTAATTTATGTTGCTGCCTCGATTTCCTACCTGTGGCAGGGACAACACTATGAGGGGACATTGCCATTAGGTACTGGTGGTGACCACAGACATGTTCCCCATCCAGGGTGTGATGGATACAGCAGAGAGGGAATAAAGTGGTGTAACACTAAAAGGACTGTGACCATGATGCCACCGAACTGAGGATGCTCTTCCTGTGGCACAGACCCTGCTTCTCGCGCAGATTTAGGACCTGTTAGAGGATAGAGGCACCACGGTGTCATCTGCAGGGACAAAGGACATAATGATGCTAAATAAAGTTGCTATTATCCCTGTGCAGAAGGAAGGAGGGATGAGTGCCCAGGGAGAGGCAAGGAGAGGAAGAGAGATCGAACAGGTAGTAAATTTTCAGAATTGCCCCCAAAAAGCATATCTACTAAGTAAATCCAATAGAGTGGGCTGTCTGTCTACATATAATGTATTCCTTATTAATAATGTAGCCATGATAGAGCCTTTTATTGATCTTCAATATATAAATCTAACCTCCCTATGAATAAAAAATGTAATAAGATCTTGGAAATAGACTAAATAATAGCACATGAACCCTAAATGACAGGGATAAATTGCAGAGCTAGGGAAATTGCTAATGGATGGCAGCCTGTGCCTCTTGCCCACGATCCTGCTGGCGACAGCCAAGAGTTGGGTGATGATGCCAGGTGTGGAATGTCTCAGATGTCCCCGAGCACTGGGGATGACAGAGGGATGGGGCTTCAAGGCTGGTCCCTGCTGCTCAGAGCAGGGCTCCAAAGGATCCTTAAAAAATAAAAGGATCTTGTCAGGAGTCCCCTTCCCTGCTCTTTTTTGTCCCATCCTTTCCATGGCAGCCACCCAAGCACTGGTACAGTCCCTTTAGGTGCTCATTAGATATGTTCAGGCGTTAGCAAGGAGAGGTCAGGCTTTGACACGTGCTCTGTGCTTCTCTGCTCCATCTGTCCCTCTCCCCCTTCCCGCTATTTTCACACCTAATAGAAAACCCAGCCCAAGCCATCGCATATCTCCTGGTTTTATGTTAAAGCCATCAAGAGATTAAAGCCATATACTGCTCTGCACACACGCAAAACCTTGTCTGTGTTGGGGAAAACAACTGGATTGCATTTCTCAGCCCTGTAGCAGGAGGTATTCCTCAAACAGAAATGTCATTTCTTGCCCTGTTTGTCCTGAACACCTGGAAAGTTTCACCCAGTTTGCCCTTTGCAGCTGCAGAATAACGGATAATGGGTTTTGCCACGTCCCTAAAGAGCATGGAGGGATCTTGTAAATAGGTGTAGCTCCGGATAACGTACAACATGATCACTATTCCCTTGTCACGGCCAAACTTTTTCACAGCTCTCGCTTCTGCTTCATGAAATAACCCCTTTTAGCGTTTAACTTTGCTCAGAAAGAATTATATCTCCAGAAACACTGGCTGTGCAACTTTCTTAATAGCAGCTGTCAGCGTGGTCAGGCATCCTTTGCAGCAGAGACGAGAGATGCAATAATAACAACATCAATAACATCTGCCCTCTGACAGAGCGCTTTTTTTGTCAGTAGATTTCAAAATAATTTTACAAGATGATCCCATTTAAAGGATGGAAGAGAAAAACCCATCGGAAGGAGCCACAGGCAGGCAAGGGGCCGGGGAGATTTGTCCTCGGGACCCCCCGGTCGCAGGGTGAGTGGGAATCCAGGGGATTGGTGCTTCCACTCTGAGCACCCACAGCTGGGATGCAGAGAGGACCAGGAGAATCCTGGCCTGGAGTGTTCACCCGAACAGATTATTCCCATTAATTGGAAGACAATTAGATGAGCTAATGCAAGGAGAGCAGCTCATTAGCTGGCTGGCAGGGCTGCAGCGCTCGCTGGGGACCTGAGCACGTTAACAGGGATATTACTGGTGTGTTAGCATAGAACTCTTGGGTTGCATTAACCACGGGCCAGCCCTGCAGTGGTTTCCCCCTTTTCCCACTTCAATCCAGCGCCCTTCCCCAAACCAGAGACCTGCAGCAGGGGTGACAAGTGACACGACACAGCCGCAGCCGTCCCTGAGCTGTGAGGGGACTGGAGACAGGTTTCCAACAGCCCAGGAATGAGGGAGAGGATGGGAAACTGAGATGACAGCAGTGTTTTGGAAAGACCCCCTGGGTGGGGACACGAGGTGAGAGGGGAGTAAGGAGATATCCAGACCTCCGGCTGGTGTTGGGGGACACCAATTGTCCTCCTGTCTCACCCCAAACATTCACTCAGGGGGAAACCGGAGCATATTTGTCATCTCTTTGCAAAGTAAGTGACTCTCGCCCGCGCCGTGGCGATTGCTGTGGTTGTAGAGTGACTCGCTCGGCTGCTATTAAATCTGCTCGTTAACGGCGTTGTCGTGGTGGGCAACTCTGGGCCAGGGCCATGTCAACCCCCATCGATCAGCCTTTCTGCTTCAGCCACAAGAAATCCAGAAGCTGCAGGAAAATACAGCAGTTTTTCTCAATGGCAGCTGCAGATGAAGCTGCTGCACTGGCTACTCTGGGTCTGAGTCTTCCTGAGCAGAGCCAGGGAAGGGCCAGCGAGAGTTGCGGGATGGGCCACAGCAGCCGGCTGAGATCCCCAGCTCTGAGCTCAAGGTGGGTTCATCCCCTCCACACCTCTCCTGAGGTTTTAGAGATCCCCGCAGGATCTGGCTGCGCTTCAACGCTGGGCGATGAATCCCATTGCACAACATCTGCTGTGAAGCACGTTGGGATCCTCCGGGATGAAGCGCGGTGTAGAAATGTGATGGATGAGCACGGCCAATGCAGTTGGGTCTACTCACCCCAGGACCATCACATGCGTTCAATCACCAAGCAAGCTGCAGAAATGTGCCTTCCTGTAGCTAAAGCTGGGTTTTAGTAGCCGAGAAACCCTCTGGATAGTGATACAGCTCCAGAGCTACAATGGATGCTCTTTGTAACGTGCAGCTCTTTGTAACACGGTGCTAAAAACACCCGGAGCAGGTACCATTTCCCATGCAGATGGCCCTGGCCAGGATGGCCTTGCTGTAGCATCTCCAGCAGTTGCTATAGCAGCACCGGTGAAAGACTGAGATGCCTCAAGTGTGGTACAATGAAGGACAGGATGAGGCACGAGGGGGATTGTTGCAAAACAGAGAGCTGCCAGCTCAAATAAATAATAAAACCAAGAAGAGCCCGTGTTAGCGCAAAGCATGAAGCTGGTGGTGAAAAGGAAGCAAGGAGGACAGGAGATACCACGACCCCCATGGGACCCAGCATACCAGAGGATTTTGGAGGGTCCTGACCTCCCAACAGAAGAAACACATGGCAAAAAAAACCTCCACAAGACAAAAAAGAGCAACTTGACAGCCAGAACCCAGGTCCTCCTTCCAGATTTTTGACCGCTACTTGCGGATGCACCTTTGAGGTGCCACACACGGTGTCCTACACCCTGCCACAGAAGCTCTGCCACCAGCCAGCCGCCCAGCCCTGCATGGAGCCGGCTCCCCGCCAGACGAGCCCTCCGGGGTTGGCAGCAGCAGCCGCTGGCTCCCCCCACGCTGCGATCGATGGTGTTTGTTCAGCACAAGGAGTGACAGCTCATTTCGCCGGACGGGTTGGCTTCACAATTGCTTGCTCGAGAGGAAACCTGATATGAAACAATAGGCTGGGTGGGTTTTTTGGGGGAGCAAAACAGTGTGTTCTAATTCCAGCCTGTGCCTCACTCGCTGCATCTTTTTTTCCCTTCTTTCTTCTTTTCTTTCTAATCTGTATTCCCATTTTCCAGCACTCCACACACTAATTACTGAGGGAAATATGCTGCCCCCAAAGACTTAGAGGAAAACCTTTTCATACACAGACAGGGGAAAAACCCAATATATATATTGAGCTGTTATGGAAGCCTTTTTGTGGCTCAGAAACAAAAACCTGGGCCCACAGCTTTGCTGTCTGGATCTCCTGCTCTGGTTTGCAATGAGACTCCAGCATCTGATGATGTTTAGAGCATCCTGTCCTCGGAAAGCCAGGGAGGCTTCCCTCTGCGAGGCTGAGCAGGGAAAAAGGAAGCAGTCGTGATTTCTGGGCAGAAAGCAACAAATATATACGTTAAACACATGGAAATAAAAACAAATAGCAGGGACAAGAAGGCAAATATTGAACAAGGTCCAACACTGAAACTAAACAAACAGTGGGAAATGAGAAGCTGGTTGAAAGGAGATGAACAGCGGGAATATGAAAAAAATGATGGGAATTAAACCGACGAGGGAATCCAGGCAGTGCCTGAGCCCACCACCCTGCATCTGGGCTGCAAGTGCCCATGGGCACAATGCAGAGGACACTCTCCATGCTCCTCTGTCCAGCTTTGGCAGCTTAAGTCCCCAGCTGTGCCCAGCTCTGGTCTTGCAGAAATTCAAACACATGCTTGACACTGAATAACCCTGTCTGATGTCTTCGGTGAAGCCACCCAGTTGTGCTGGGGCATAAGTGATTGCAGGATCACGGCTTAATTCTATTGGGTATTTTGGATCCAGCTTGCTCAAAAGAGCCTGAACAATAAGTCTGCATTGTCCTCATTACAACACAGAAATTCAAGAGAGTTCATTCCCTGATTTAAATCAGCTATGTTATTTCAATGAAGCAGGCAATTTATTTTCAATTCCTTTTCTAGATTTTCCCCTCTCTTTTTTTTTTCTTTCTTTCTTTTTTTTTTTTATTTTTTTCCTGCTGACAAAGTAGCATTTATTTCCAGGGGAGTTAAAAAGAGGGGAAGCTGGGTGGGCTGTGCAGGAGCCAACTAAGCAACACCTACATTGTCATTACATTTACCAGGTCGGTTCTGCCACGGGGGAATTACATCCTTAGCACAAACCGCTATCGCTGCGCGGGGGCGGTGGGGATGTCAGTGTGAAATGATGGCCCTCGGGGCTTTGATGAACCAGGCAGCTCTAGCCAGGACACCTGGGGATGGACAGGAATCCCCATCCACATGTGTGGTGACTTCCAGTAAAACCTGTTAAACTGAATCCATCGGCCAGATTTCTTTGTGACTTCTTAATGTAAATGAACTCCCTGATCCCCCAAAGACTTACGCACCTGCTTAACTTCCTGCACTGCCAGCAGCCCCGGTGATCCTCAGTGCTCAGCGTTAAATACTCAAGTAAATCTTTGCCAGATCAGAGTCCAAAGTAGGCAACAAAATGTTAAAACATCTTTTTCCTCCTGTAGAATAGATTCGAGCATCAAGGGCTATTTCACCAGTCTCCCAGGAAATAGCAAGTCCCTAAGATGGGCACACTGGGTTTAAACAAAGCATCAGAGGAAAAGAAAATAAGGCTCAAAGAATCAGTCATCAGATACTTTGGGTGGGAAAGGACCTTTTAAATGTCATCAGAGAGACCTCAAAAAGATTATTTAGCCCAGTTTGTCCTTCCTCCTTCCCTACCTCGAGTCTTCTGCTCCCACTCCTCGCTGCAATTAGAAAATTTCTCATAATACCCAGCCCCAAACTTTTCTTGCCACAACTTAAGGCTACCATGCCTTAGCATACCTACAGGGGAGATGGAAAACTCTAAGAAACGCAAATGTCCAAGTTGCAACTGGTTTTAGATTGGAATTTAACTAAAAGAAAGGATTTGAGTATGGCCGTTTGCTTTACCACGGTTTCATCTAATTTCTTACCCAACGTTAACTGCTTCTTCTTTTCCCCAGTTACTTTTTGAGAGATTAATTTAAAAGACAACACTAGGGACTAGAAAAAGGTGCAGGCGTTTATTTACCAGTCGAATGAAACTATAGGATAAATATTTAGAGACCTGAACAAAAAGGAGAGTGATAAGGCACCAGCTTTTCAGAAGCAGCCACAAAAGATGCACAGAATGAAAACACCTTCACAACAGCAGAGTACAGGAAACGGGTAGAACAATTAATACATCAGCCATAAAGGAACACTAGTTTCTTTAGCAAAGTTAATTCAACGAGCTGTTTTTTCCCCGAGGCTCATTTCTTTGGACCATTCAGTCACCAGACGAACCCTTCCCTAGGAGCTGCCGCTCTGTCTTTTTGGGGGGGGTCAATTTGAAGCTAAAGTGGGGTATCGGAGTAAGATGCTGGCTTGGGGGGGAATGGGACCGTGCACAGAGATTTAATCCAGATTCCCACACCAACATCAAACTTGACCTTGCCGTGTCACTTATCTTCATCGCACACACGATGGATGCCAGAGCGTCGCCGGCCTCCTGCGCAGCCTTTCCTCTTTATTTATAACCCCCTTTATAGGCAGGAGGTGCCGGTTCTCATTCCATGCAGTATCTAACACAATAGAGTGCTGATCTGACTTAGTCCCCTAGATGCTACTAGCACGTAAATAATGGTAAAAATAACCTACGCCGAGAGAATCAATAGACTTAGAGCCTGGGGAACCCATTTCAACCCTGAATAAATTCCAGACAGAGTTGCTTCACCAATTGATTGTCCCCGCCAAGCAATGCATCCATCACTGGCAGCAATCTGTGAGCGCGGAGGGAGTTAACCTCCAAATATTTGCTCCTCTGCTGGGGTGGCTCAGGAGGTTCTGGGTGCGGGAGAGACGTTGGGATAAGCACAAGCACCGAGGCAAGACCCGCTCCGCTCTGCCCTGTGTGTGGGGATTACACCCTGAGCTGCTGGGTGCACCAGGGATGGGCACGGGGATGCAGCAGCGCAGGAGCGAGAGGCTCAGGGATGGTGCTGGAAGGAGCTTAAGGCTCGGTTAGGACAAACCCCTCCTATCTCAGAAGCATCCGCAGAGCCCAGGGCTGACAGATGCAGAAATATCACAGAGACCTCGTACCTTGCTCAGTGGTTGAGGACCAGCCTCTCCGTCATAGGAGCACGACACAAACCCACCAAAGGACTAACAGAATCCCTTCCAATTTCAGAAAGGAGCAAAACTGGCTTTGTAGCAACCCAGAAGTAACAATCAAACCAAAACTAGCCCTAACCTGGGTGTGTGAATGATTCTAACATCTCCAGCTCCCTATTTTTCATTTCCTTTGAAAACACAGAGTATGCACAAAATACATAGAATTGTAATCCAGCTCAGTGACTCAGGTCATTGCATCTCGCAGCCACGGACACACTGGCAATTTTTTTTGTTTGTTTCAAGCATATTGGTTACAAATTGCTGGGGTACGGTCAGCTGCTTAGACTTGGGGAAATTTTACAGCGGGGGCGAAATGGAGAGAGCAGGAAGCAAGAAGAGCTGAAATAGAAAAACTGCTGAAAAGCCTCCTGCACTTGTCAGGAGTATTAACTTAGGATGATGTAGGGGAAAGAACTAAGTGGTTTTTGTGTCAGCTACACTGAATCAAACTTGTTCAAATATATGCAGGCATGTGTGCAGTGAAGAATATAACCTAGCTCCGGAATAGAAAGCAGGCTCTTAGGTGGAAAAGATTTTTTATGTTTTGCAAATCTGAAGAAAGCTGTGTATAAATTAAATTAGGTGTGGTGGGAGAAAACACAGGCAGGGGCTGCTGAGCTGTCCTGAGATGCAGGAGGGTGGGCATGGGGGCAAGAGGGGTGGGACTCCCCGAGCAGAGCTGGCAGCGGGATTGGGGCTGCACCAGGAGAAAGGGAATCTCACCGAGAGTGAGGTGCTGTCCCCAAAAGCAGGAGCCCAGGGGGACAGGCAGAGGGATGCCCAGCTTGTCACCAAGAGCATCTCCCTCCCACACCACTCAGCCTTCTCTCATGGGAAAGGAGAAATGATGGAGTCCCCACGATTCCCCAGAGGGGTTTCCAAGCCCCCCGTGGAGCTGTGGTGCTGAGGGCCATGAGTTAGTGGTGCCCTGGCAGTGCTGGGGAATGGTTGGACTCAATCTTAAAGGTCTTTTCCATCCACAATGACTCTACAGGCACCTGACACTCGGCTTTGTGTGCTACCAGCCGGTGCAACCATCAGTTCATTAATACCTGTGACACTCCATGTCCTGGGGGTGATAAAGATGTAAGTAGCATCAATTACAATGATCACTTTCTTTTTACCCTATTATGACTGAGTGCATTGCCCGGCAGAGGCGAACTCTGAGCTGGGACACGCACACCTCTCCAGGGGTAGGAGAGAAAGAGATTTTTAGTCTAAAAACTGGCCAAAGCCAGAACTTTCCCTGGCAGATTGATCACCTACACGACCAAGGCCACTGCTGAGCCCAAACGCATCTCTGAAGTCTTAGGGACAGGCCAGACAAAGCAATACATCAGTGCTACCCATACTAAAGGAGGCAGTGGCTCAGGGACCCTTTGGGTCCTCCCCATCTGGCAGAAGCCCTGAAAGCTTTTTTTTTTAAGCTTTTTTTTTTTTAATGCCGTCCTGCAGCACGTCCCAGCCCCCTCCATCCCCTCAGCCAGCTGTGCAGTGCCGTTTCAGGGGGATTTGGGGTGAGCCAACTCTCATTCCTTGCTCCTTTGTAGTCTGGGGACTCTGTTGTGCTGCAGAGGAGCAAAGGCAGGGGAAAGGATGATCCCTGCTGACCTCCCTTCCCATCCCAGGCACCCAAAACCCCAGAAGGGAGAAGCCTGCCCTGCCGCTTTGCCTCTCCCCCAGCAGCAGCGTGGCACGCCGGTGTATTTCTGCAGCGCGTCAGCGCGATGCAAAGCCCGGAGAGCGGCCGCTTCAGGACAGCAGATCCGTTATCTGAAAGTGCCTCTTCTAGCGGATTTCGAGACTGGGTTACAGATAAGGTTGGGGTGATGCCAGCAGCCAAGCTTCAAAAGCAACTGAGCCTGGCACCCTGCAAAGTTGGGGAGGGAGGGAGAGCGCCCGTCTCTGCCACTCCAACCGCAGCCTGGAAGGTGGATGGCAAAGCGCCCGAGCGCTTTCGGGGGGGTTTGGCACAGCGGTGGGGCAGTGGAGCTGCTTTTCCTTCTGCACGATTGCAGTTTAGTGTCTCCCTCCAGGGCACTCCTGTAAGACTTGGTGGCAATGAAAGGGCAGCCACTATCCTAGAGGAGCCCTAAAGCTGTCCCAAAGCTGCTCTTCGTCTTGCAGGATGAGCGCGTTCTTCACCTTCATCTCCTTTCTGGTTGGCTTGCCATGAAATCCTCTGAGTGCCTTTTATTTAGTTCCCCCACCCGCTTTTTTTTTTCCTTTTTCTTTTTTTTTTTTTTTTAAAAAAGCAAGCATGTGTTTTGCAAATGAATAAACTGAAGGCGATGATTAAGGTAAAGAAATAATTGTAGTGGAAGATTCAAAGCAGAGCAACATGACCACGGGCAGCATCTTCCGGGAGGGAAGCCAACAGGGCCTGGCTTTTTCTTCCCATCAGTTCAATCTCAAGATTTTCTGGGCTTTCCATACCACAGATCCCTTTCTGTTATATGCCACCTCATGGATGCTCATCCTCAAGACTCCTTTTCCACTTACTGATCTGATCCCCACCACTTAACATCTCCAAATCCAAGGCAAATTTGATTCAGGAGCTGAATTCTGCAGCTCGGGTCAATGGTTCTTACCCTTCCCAGTTTCTATTTCCTTTCTTACCCCTTTCCCGTGCCTACTCTGCTGCTATTTGTTCAGTAAATGAAAAATGGGAATTAATGGTCTCTTGCCTGTGCAAGCAGCATTCCCAGGCTCCTGGCTGCTCCCACCCCAGACGTGCTTGTCCAGAGTGGGCAGCAAGCAGAGAGCCGCTGGAAATTGCCTTCTGGCCTTAATGGAATTGTTTTCCCATAACTCACAGGGATGCTTTGGCTGGAAGGGCATGGGCTGGGTTTGCCCCTCACTGCAATCCCTGAGTGGGAAACAGGTCCCTGCCATGCTCACCAGCGGGAACCCTTCCACCTTCACCTCTGCAGGGGACCAGCTCTCTCCTCTTCTTCACCAAGGGGTTTTGAAGGGCTTTTTTAACTTCCTGTTGCATGGAATAAGACTGGTGTCAGGGAAATGTGTAAGCTCACACTAATTCCAAGCACTTCTTTTAAGTGCTCAGCTGAATCAGAGTCATAAAAACATGCTCTGCACTTCAAATCCTTGCAGGAGGCTGAATCTATCCACAGCCTGCCAGTGGGAAACAGACCCTGGGAACAGGACAGGATGCTGGATTATCATAACCCACCCCGGGGACAAATATCACCCACCCCCAATCACCTTACAGACACCAGCCACAGGATTTTACACGGGCTTTTGCCGGAGCAACACTTCGTTCAGTTGCTAGACATGTCTCCCAGGGGATGGGGGATAATGGGAAGCAGCTCTGAATGGCCACGCTTTAACAATGATAGCAGAAAGTTAGGATGAAACATAACCTCGAGGGTTTGCTCAAGAAACAGATGGCTTAATGTTTGTTTGAAGAGCTTTTTGAGTAAAAATAATACTAGTAATAACATTTAGTCATTAGCTGCACTGTGCACACGAGGCTCGCAAAGCTCTGTAACGGCACAAGCAGATTAAGCCTCATTTCTGAGCAAAGGCAGGTCAGTCCCGGCCAGGAAACTTTCAGACAAGCGGCACCAAAGCCATACAAACTTCCCTACCCAAACCTGCAACCCCCCCATGGCAAGCAGGGATGGTCCAGGGGTTCCACGGTGCATCACATCTGGGGCTTCCCCAGCCCCGATTACCTGTGACTTTGGGTGAATCCTCCAGAGCCACTGTCCCCTCGGATGCTGGGTGATGCCTGAAAACCAACCCCAGGCTGCAGGTCCACGCCAGCCCAGCCTTCCCTGTGCTGCAAGGAGAAAATCCCTCTCTTTTCCACTCTTCATCCATCTCAGCCCCAAGGTGAGCCACGGGGTGCCTGTGGGATGCCCTCACACACCTGAGCAAACCCTGCATCCAACTGCTGCATACTTCTTGCTAACGAGCTAAATAAAATGCATCTCGACCTCTTGAAGCTACAGCATTAACTTCACAGCCCACTCCCCCTAGGAATATGTTGCAAAGGATCCTTTGGCAACACATTTTGCTCCAGCTCGCTCTCCTGGCAGGGAATAACCTCTGAAGAGCAGGGCTGTGGGCTGGAAGAGCAGCTCTACGGCACATTCACACTCCACAGGGTTTGTGGCACGACAGGAGGAGGAGGAGGAGGAGGAGGGAGGGAGGGGAAGCGCGCGTTGTTTTCTCT
>JANIJG010015253.1:0-10966 GCA_024611175.1 Megaceryle torquata | reverse complement strand
CTGGCCCCCTTCCAGCGGAGGTTGTCCAGGGCTCTGAGCCCCCTGCGCTGGGTGCAGATGGCCCTGCTCCCTGCAGGGGGGTTGCACCAGATCAGCTTTAACAGCCCCCTCAACCCAAACCTGTCTACAATTTGGTTTTGCAGAAGCAGAACAAGTATTGATTTGGACCAGGCGCCTTTATTACCCTACTAGTACATAAGTAGGAGCAGCAGAGCTGAAAACACCATGACTTGAGTTCAGCAATTGCTGGTTAAAACCAAGACAAAGCTTATTTTCAGTAGCACTTGCTGTCCCAGGGCTGCCATCACTCTGGGAGGGGGTTTGTGATGGGTACACCCACACTGCCTCCCCCCCCCAGCCCTGCCCACCCCAACCACCACTGCCTGAGCCAAAATATCCAGCAAGAAACCCAACAAACAACTTGCAATTAATTTCTGTGCATCACCTCCTCCCTAGCAAGCGAGGGGAGGATGCATAGCACACACATGAGTCACGTTTCTTTGCCTTTCTTTTTTTTTACCTCCATATTATCTAGAGGTCTGCAAAGGGAAAACCATGCAAGAAAAAAAACCAAACCAACAAACACCAAAAATGACCAAACAGCAAAAAAAAATCCTCAAACTCTCTTTGCTTGGCATTTCCAGCCTGCCTGAAAGAAGCAAGTGCTGGGCTGCTCATTTTGATTTCCCTGACTAATTGACTCTAAGATAGTGTTGCTGACCTCTCACTTAAGGGCTCGCCACGTAATTGCATCAAGCTCCAGCCACAGAGCATTACAGGGGCTGCTCGAGCGTTAAGACTCCTCCAAATAACCAGCCACCAAATTGAGCTCTTAAAGATATTTGGAAGCGAGTGTTTGTTTTTCTTTAATGTTTTCCCCAATATTCACCCTGCACCGACTGCTCCAGGCAAACGAAATCACTGCAGGAGCAGTTTTCTCCTTCCCTCCTTGTGCCTGATGATTTGTTGTCAGATTAAATATAGCATCCGTTTAATACGAGCTACATCAGCCATGGGAGGATCCCATCCTGGACCTGCAGGAGGTTAGACTGGGGAGTCTAATAGGGCTTTAATGGCTCTGCTGTGATCTTTAAATATAGTTGAGATCAACGAGATGCAGCAGCATCTTCGGCCAGTATGAAAAAGGAGGAGGGGGAAGGGGAATTTAAGGCAGAGTTTTGTATCCCAAAGACTCAGACAGGGTGAGGAAGGAATGGATGCAAACTGGACGTCCTTCCTACCAGCAAGGGGAAGTACATGGGGGTATTGCTAATTAATCTGATGAGTTTGCCCAAATGAAGGGCTGGAGTTCACAGGCGACTGCACATATTTGTCCCTGGTGAGGAGCCAGCACGCGGCTAGAGCCCGGAGCGTTGTGGACTATTTGTAGCAAACAATTTATTCATGAATTTAGCTTATTTGCTGTGAGAACCATCAGAGACAAGACGTGGTGTTTTCCTGCCTATCTTGGTATTTCTCATATATATTCCTCAGCACGCACTTGCTTTAGGCTACTGCCCAGCTCCTCGCGTGGGCAGCATCCCTGCCCGCCCGAGGCTGGGTGTAACGGGTGCACAACCACAACACCCCCCACAAAACCCACTGGCAGCTGGAGTTTGTGGTTACAGCACTGGTTTGGGACCTGCATTTGGGTTTTGGTCAGAAAGCTTCAGTAAAAAGTCAGTTCTCACTTTTCCTTCAGGTTGTGGTTAAACTCAGAAATCTCCTAATCCTCCTTTAATCCATTTTCATCAGCCCTCATTAGGGTCTTTATTTGTGCCCCATTTATCTCTGCTGCCCCAGCCTCCAAATGAGGACATAAAACATTCACCCTCTGTTTTTTTTGGTTGTTGTTTTTGATGCTTATTTACAAATCACATCTTCGGTGGAAATCAGCCCATTTATTCATTAACTTTAATACGTCCCCTTTGGTGCGCTGCTGCTGTTCAGAATTTTATCATCACTTACTGGGCCTCTTTCCACACGTCAAAACTTTATTAAATATGTTTCTAACAGGGTGGAAACGTATAAAAGACACTGAATGCTTTTAAATTGTGGCAGTTTTGCATTTTGTTGATACCCTACCCAAGCAATAAGATATGACAGGCAGGCAGTGCTTTCAGAGGCAATTATATCACACTTCAGGAGGCGGCACGGGGAGCGATAATATGGAACGGGAAGCAGATAAAAGAAAACAACTTGCTCTCTCGTTCTCTCACACACATCCACAAACCCACCACCGTCCCACCGGGACCAAGTGAGAGACAGGGGAAGATATCAGGGGGATTATTACAGATGATACAAGGCAGGATAAATATCGGGGAGGGGGGGTGGGGAGTGAAACTCAGCTAAAGATAGTTTGAAGTAATTAACAGTGAGATAACAACCCAGATCCTGAGATGGAAGAATAAAAGCAGTTTACACCGGTCAAGAAGCTGAGGATGCTTTTGAATGCAGGGAGTATCTGACTGTGGAGCATCTCCCTGCCTTGCTCCTCTGTGACTCAGCCACAACGGGAAATAAGCAGCAGAGATTTATCTATTTATCCACTTAAGTGACCCAGTCAAGACTGGAAGCCAAGTGTCTGTTTATCTGCCCATACATCCACATACACTTCTATAACCACCATCCTTTCCTCTGGTTCTCTTTCCTCCCGTTCTCTGACACATTCATCATAGGAAACAGGAGAGAAAAGTATGTTTATCTACCCAATGGGCATGTTTCCATTTGCTTTGTTTTTCCCCTATGCTTAAGAAAAAAAAAAGACAGACAAAAAGAGCAGCCTTTGAGATAAAAACATCTTTACAGCCCAGTGGGGAAATGAAAACCTCATGAAGTTAAAAAGTCTCCTTGGAGCCAAAGCAAAGAGGGGACCCAGCTGCTACGGGGCTGGGATGCTCAAGCCAGGGTGAGCAGAGTTGGTGTTTTTCCTCAACAGGAATATCAAGAAATTATTGGAGCCCCAGGACCAAATACAGGATACCAGAGAGGATTTAGAAGCCCAGATGTGCTGGACTTGTATGCAGAGCTGGAAAGAGTCGGCGTGGTTATGGTTTTTTTCCATACCAGAAAGAGATGGAGGCTGCAAAAGGGGGTAGCAATTGCCACCAAGAGCTGCTGAAGTAGGTCTACATTGCTAATTAATCATCAGCAATAAATTACTGCACCACTGCCTCGTGGCTTCCCCCTCACTTTGGGCTCAGAGATGGGTTCTTGTCATGAAACCAAAGGCTCCTGCTGGGCGGGCGCACGCACAGCCCCAGTGCCTGCCTCTCCCCTGCCTGGCACGCCAGGCTTATTATTAGGTTAATTAAAACCATAAAAGTGAAAGCCGATTTGCACTGAACATTTGGGAGCAGATGGCAACAAGTACCGAGCTCCATAAAAGAGAATTGGAAGTTGTCAAGTGTCTCTGGCTCATCTGTGCCGAGGCGCTGGGGGAGCAGCAGGTTGAGGCTGCGGGTCCCTCGTGCTCAAGCCCCCCAGTCCCACAAGCACCAGCACTGCCAGTAACCTCACGTGTAGCTCCCAGGGGAGCTCTACAGCTGGAAACTCATTAAAGTTTAAAAGAAGGGAAAGCTGAGCCTCTCCTGCTGAATCTCCCCCTCCTGTACGTGACACAGCAGGGAAGGGAGAGGGATGGGAAGTTTCTCACACATCCTGGGCTCCCAGCAAAGAGATTACAGCAAAGTTCATTAATCCTCCAAGGTTAGGGTGCAGCCAGAGACGATTTCCACTCAGTGTGGGAAACAATGTGGTGATTATTTCATCTGTGTTTTGCTCAGAAGAACCTCCTTTGGAGCTCCATGTTTTCTGATCCAGCGGGGATTTGCAAAATACCCCACGCAAGCAGGAGAGTTGCAGATACCTGGCAAGAGCTGGCATAGGCAGCTGGCAGAAGGCAGCACTTCCAAATGCACAAGGAAGCAAAGTTTGGCTGGCGTTGACAGGGCTGGGGGCGACAAACCATACCCGGGTGCCACCGGCTTGACCCCCCCCCCCCCCCACAGCAAAATACACCCTGAAATCCCCTTACAGCCCCTCATCAGCAGGGCTGGCAGCCCAGGAGGGTACCTGGCTACCTCATTCCATCTCAGATGCCTGCACACACCCCCACAGCGCAGCACTCGCGAGGCAGAAATATTGAATGGAAGGAAGACAGCAGGAGAAATGAAGACAAACAGCTTGAGCTCCTTTGTTCCTACTGTACATTCAAGAAAAGAGCAGGAAGCACTGTAAAAGAAAAAATCCAATAACACAAAGCTATTCCAAGCTACCCAGAAGGCTGGGCTCACTGCTCCCAGCCCCTTGAGCGCATCGTGGGTCCCAGGGGACCAGAAGCTGCTCCTGGCAAAGGGCTCAAGCCACCAAGGCTCAATCTACCCTCTCACAGGGTAGATTTGCCAGGCCAGAGACACCTCTGATAGGTTTGGCATCTCCCACATCTTCATTGGAGCTGCCAGCATCATGTGGAGATGATCTCAGGTGGGGCTTCATAAGTTTGGACCGTTCTCAGGTACAGGGCACCTGCTGCAGAATTTTCAGCTGAGTTTCCATAAAAAATTTGAGAGGTTTAGGAAGGCAACCAAAGCACTGACAGAAGGCACTGGGAAGGAGAAGCCTGGCTGGCTTGGCTGGATTATGTCCACCCCAGCAGCCCAGCAAGGAAGATGCATCCAGAGGAGATGCAGCTGACATGGGAGGGGGCTTGGCTTGACCCTGCAAGCAACACCCATGGACAGGAGAACATCTCTGCAGCACGAGGAGGGATCAGAGGCATTTTGGAAGCAGACGGGGGCAATCGGAGCCAGATCTCAAGCACAAAGAAGAGCTTTATTAGCAGGAACTGCACCACAACAGCAAATCCTCCTTTTCCAAGCAGCACAACTGCAAGGAACTGCTCCATCCAAATGTTAATGGGGCTTTTTTTTGTTGTTGTTGTTGTTTAATTTGCAAACTTATTTATCTGGTAGTCTAGAAAGGCTGCCTTGTGCTCAGGATGCTGAGCACAGCCAGTCTGTGCTGCTATGATTAGATGGCTTAGACCCAACCTCGGCAGCTGCTAATCCTGACTATTAATTAGAAGATTTGGGGTAAGAATTCCAGCACCGAGGCTCAGTTAAGCTCGAGCAGTTTCTGCATTTTCTTTCCCCCTCCTTTTCTCTCCCCACAGCCACCCAGTCCCTGCTTGTCATAATCCCTTGCAAAAGCAGCGCTGCTAGCGAGGTCCGACCCTGCCAAGCGAGGCCAGCCGGGCACGGGCTCCGATTTTCATCCCTGGAAAGAAAAAAGCCAGGAGACTGCCACAGTGACACAGGGAATTTATCCCAGCCTGAAAATGACAGCAGCTTCTCCTCCGGGCAGTTCATTAATTTTTATATTGCAGTGGCTTTGAGAGTCTTCAGCTGAGGTCAGCGCCTGTTTTATCGGGGGCTGTTACACACACGTTGCAAAACATCGCTCCAGAGTATTTAGGTCTTGCTCAGATCACAGCGTGTAGCTGCCTAATCCAGCCTGGGTGATTACCCCTCTCTGCTGGGGAAAATAGGGGTCACAACCATCTCCTTGCCCCAGGTTGGGGACCTGCTGGCCAGTCTGGCTCCCCAGGCCATCCCCAGCCTGTCCCCTCTGCTCCAACCTTCTTCTGAGCTGCGCTGATAAGACGGGGCCGGAGGATGCTCTCAGGCATCTGCCAAGCTCCATTTTAACATGCAGAAAGAGGTGGCATCTTGAAAGCTGGGCAAACACAGCCCAGGGATCACTGCTCTCCAAATTATTTGTTTGCACTGAAACCTAATTTGCTTTAATTGTTTTCAGGGCTGCACTCACTGCAAAGAGTCCCGAGGAGGAGTCAGCAGAGCTGTGCCTTGCCCACCTTGCTCAGGAATGGGGGTGCAACTCGGGTGTTCAGGAGCAGTGGGAGGAGCCAGAAGAGCAGATGCTCAGGGTTGGGGTTGGGTTTTTTTGGCCTCCCAGTCTACACTTGAGCCAATCCCCGTTTTCTTTTCCCAGGGTGGCTGTGATAAAGCCTGTCCCAGCACGGACACACAGCACAGCTGAGTAAAAGGTGGCAAATTCTCCTTGGACTGCACCCAAGAAAGGGGTTCAAAGCCATTAACATCTCCGAGAATGAAATATTGATGGTCAGAAAGCTGTTAAAAGGAACAAGAGAATTGGCAACCCCAATGCCTGGGATCCTGCCCATTCTGCTTGGGAAAAAAACCAAACCAAACCAAACACACACAATAAAAACCCAAACAACCAAATTAAAAAGAGGAGGGTGAGGACCGAGGAGGGCAAACGAGATAAAGTGAGGGACCTGGGGGCTGATAATGCTCAACCAGGCCTGTCTCTCTCATCCCCTCTCTCTTTCCTTTTGCATTTTATAAACTAAAGTGATTTACAGAAGAAAGGAACACTTACCACATTCAAAGCCAAGAGCTCTCTCTTTCTAAAGGAGGCAACGGCTTTAATTGAATTTCTGAGGGTTTGCTTTTTCCTTTTCCCTTTTCCTCCCCCCCCCCCAGCCCTGATGTGATGTAAATCAGTACATCACAGCTGAATGAAAGGAATGAAAGCAGGCACACATCCAAGCTGCCTTCCTAAAGCTGCCATCACAACCCCCCCTGAGTCAGGGGGACAGGACAAGGGACACAGAGAGGATTTCCTTTGCCTCCCATGGGACATCTCTCCCACTGCTGCTCTCACTCCTTCCCCATCTCCTGGAGTCCCTTGTTCATCAGACAGCTCTGATTAGAGTTTGTTTCCAGTTGGGCTGTTGCAGATACTGGTCTCTTCATACATTCTCCCCTCTTAGTTTTCCCACTGAAAAGTGACCTGGAGCTGCTCAGCACCCTGCCCTGGAGATACCAACACCCCATTTGAGACCTGCCATGATGGAGACCTTCCTACTGTGCTGTGCTTGAGCTCCACAGAGGCACCTGGGCTCTCCCAACACCAGACAGGCTCAGGATCTGCCCCCCCAAGAACCACACAAGGCTTTACCCCACACTCCTGCCCCATCCTCAGCATGTGTTGGGGAGACAACAGCCTGGATGGATTGCCAAGAAGGTTTGCAGAGCACCATCCATGCAACCCCCGCCCTGTGCCCTGAGCATCACAGGAACTTCCCCTCTCACTGTCTGGAGAAGCTTCAGCTTTTTCTTCACTCTGTGGCACCCTCCCCCCCATCCATCCACTGACACATTGACTCCAGGAAGTTTTTGAGCAGGAGCTAATTAAATCCAAACCAAACATTTAACCTTGGGTTAAATGCAAGGTTGAGTCGATCCCAAATGATTTCCTCGATTTAATCCTTTTCACCAAATAAGAATAAATTACTTTCACAGAATTAGGAAAAAAAACCCCAACCTGCCATGACTTGCCCACCTCTGTTGCTGAGAGGTGCCAACAGTATCACTCGAGGAAGAAGAGCTGGGGTGAAGGACAAGACACGAATTCATTTCATGCATCACTCCCACTAACTACCAGAAGCTTCCCAACCCAGCAGCATCGTGTCCCTGACATCTGTATTTAGCAGAAATCAGCCCTTTGTTTAGGTTTTCTTGGGGAAGAACAAAGTCCACAGCTTGGGATGCCTCCTCCCCACCCCCCCACTACAAAATGTATACTCTTTGCTGCATCTTTATGTGACTTACCCAAGGAAAGAGCTGCTGTCTGGGTCAGGGGCACTGCTGGTGCCCTTGCTGGTAGAAGGATGTGGACTATACAGGGGTGGAGGGGGCTGAAGATGCTTCCACATCCCCAGACACCCTCCCTTTCCCCTACCCCCACCCCCATCTGCCAAAGAGACAGACAGATGGGTCCATCAGGGCTGCTTTATCTTTAGTTTCCCTTATTCCACAAGTGGAAAAGGCCTGATGGGGACATTTGGAGCCACACAGACGCGGGGTGGTGCAAAATCAGCTCCAGCTTACCGAGCTGCATCGGCACTGTGCCAAGTTACACACACAGCCCTTACCATATGCAGGGTCAGACGCTTCTGGGTTTGAAGGCACTGCCAGCAAAAGAAACTCTCAAATACCAGAAGGGTGATCAACAGCCAAAATAAAGTGGTTTTCTCCCCTATTTCCTTCTCAGCCAATGCCTCCAGAGATGCTGACGTGCAGCCCTCTCGCCCTGTCTGCACACATCCAATCCACAGGCACCAGCTTTTAACACCTCCCCACACTATTTGCAGTGTTATTGAAGCTCTGAAACGACGGTCACATCTGCCCCCTTTTTATACCCTGAGAAATTAAATGACACACACCCAGAGTTGATATCCCCACGCAGACACACACGCTGGGAGTTGCATCGTGGTTGCAAAGAGGCTGATTTCTTACGCCTGCAAATACAGCAGCCTCTTGGTCTTAATAAATTCATGAGCATTGATTCCTGGGGGTAAGAGCACAAGCAGCAGACCAGAAGACAGAGTGGTTCTGCCCAATACAAAACCCTTCTCTCCTCTTGCCCTGCCCATTGCAACCTGTAAAGCCCTGCTACACCACATACCTGTGCTGGGATGGAGGGAGCCCACGGGGAGAACACACCAGAAGAGCCAGAGGCAGCTTTAGAAGCTGTTAAAAAACAACAACAACAACACCACTACGAGGTGCTACTCTTGAGAGCCCAACTTTCCTTCCTGCAACAGCCCAGGGCCTCAGCTCCAGCCCCTATTTAAAGGGCTGTTTAACTAAATTCTTCCACCTGCTGAGGGGCTGCGGAGAGGCGGCCGTGCCTGGGCTGCAGCACAGCCCCTCCTCACAGGAGGGTGAGCACAAACCAACCCAAAACCCAGCAGAAAACAACCCCAGCCCACCAGCGTGGATTTGGGGTTTGAATGACTTGATGCCATGAGGATGATCCTGCAAATCCCCTCCTGTGGGATGGAGCTGCTGATGGACCCAGGGTGGGTCTCGGTGTAACTGCATTTCTGAGCCTGGTGCTTAGAACAAGATGGTCCCTTTGTATTTCGATTACTATTTTTCTTCCCCCAGCTTTGCCTGTAGTAATCCCATTTTGCAGCCTCGCTTTCTGCCTGACATTTGAAGGATGAGCTATTAACGATACTAAATTAATAACTGCTATGGAGTTTATTTGAGAGGATCATAAAAAAATCAGTAATGTCATCATGTCAAGCAAAGTTTCTGGTGGTTTGGGGTTGGTTTTTTTTTTTTTTTTTAATTATTATGCATGTCTTCTATTTTTTTTCCCCTTCCATCATTGATCTGAAGCTTTCAGAGGGACATTAATATACCTGCCCACATCAGAATCCTTAATTATTCACCTCCAGCCAAAGAACTAATTCTCCAGGGACTCCAAGAGGTCCTAAAATTGTTCCTGTAGGCTTCTAAAACTCCTTCTCAGAGTGGACCCTTTCCCTTTCTTTGTGTCTTTGCAGAAAACAAAAAGGAACTCCTTGTTTCCAGCCCCACATCCCCCCATGTTCCCCGCACGGCACCGCTCAGCATCTGCCCACCCAAACCAGCACCCCAGGAACGCTGCACCTTATGTGCCACCACAGCACCTGACTTGGGAGTCTTGAGCAGAGCCTGGAGACCCATCTGATGTCCACACAGGTGGGAGACTGTACCCCCTTCACAGGCCAGCACAGAAGTGAGGGGTTTCTCCTTCTATCATCACTTTCCCCAAGCTAAATTTGCCCAAGTGCCATGGGAAAGAGCAGCCTGCTGGCACACGGGGCAGAGCTTTGGTGGGCAGCACTCGGCCATGCTGGCAACATAGGAACAAACTTTTAAAGAGTAAAACCTCCTCCTGAGCCAGAAATTGCCTGGGGAAGGAGCCAGGCAGAGCACAGAGCTGCTGGCAGGAGATGGATCCCACCTGGAAAGGAGCTCCCTGAGCAGAAAAGAGAGCAGGTAAAAGATGCTGCTCCTCCCTGGGCTTTGCAAGGTTCTGGGCAGATGAAGAAGTGCTTTCTTCTTTCTTTTAAGTTATTTTTAATAGCCACCTGAAGTCCTGCTAAAAGCCAAACCAGCTGGAGGAGCAGACAGGCTGCTTGTGCACCAGTGTGCCCAGTCCACCCTGGATGCTGGGTACCAGTGAGCCCCTTCCCTTCACTTCCCTCCGCAGCAGGAGGGTACTGTGACCACCGGCCAGACATCTCCCTGCGCTGCACCAGCATCAGCCTCATCTCCCTCGCCCCAGGGAGGCTGGGGGTGCCCACCCAGGGGTGCTGGGTCCTGGGGGAAAACGTCTCCCGAGCAGGGATGAGACGCTGTCGGAAGATGCTGTTTCTTCCCAGCGACTGTAGAGGGAAGTAGATGACTAAAGAGACTTTTTGCCTATGGCTGAAGCGAGGTGACCTGAATCCAGGATAAGCCTTAATCAATTCCTTCCCTGGATCTTCCTTTCTAAGCCTATTTTTGGGCTACAGGCAGTCCGGGCTGGCTCGGGGCAGTGTCTGGCTGCCAACTGCCTTTGCCCCTTGCCACCCTTAACCCACAACCATCACCCAGGGCTCCAGTCCCAAAAAACCAGCTTGTTGTGCCCCAAAGCCGCTCCTTTGCACCCTTTCCCACTCACGGCAGGAGAACAGAGAAGCCTCTTCCCCAGCTGGGGGGAGGCTCAAGGCCAAATCCCCCGTGCCAGGATCCATCCCCAGTGGCAGGAGGCTCCACGCGTTTGATGCTTTACCTGGAGCACCTTCTGAAGCAGCTTCCAGCCCACATTCTGCCAAGCACTTGCATGGGAGTTTTGTCTTACCAGGGAGGGTTTTAATCTCCCTGCCACTCATAACGGAGCAGAGACAATGAGCAGGTTTGGGGATTTGGAGACTGACAGTCCCCAAAGTGGGAATTAGCAAAGGGGAAAAAAAAAACAGTTACACACGGAGTCCCAGAATCCCAGCTTGTTGGGGTTGGAAGAGGCCTCTGGAGATGCTCTGGTGCCACCCCCCTGCTCCACCCAGCAGGGGCACCCAGAGCAGGGGGCCCAGCAGCGC
>JANIJG010015252.1:0-11954 GCA_024611175.1 Megaceryle torquata | reverse complement strand
CCGGCGCGCGCGCCGCCGCGGCTCCGCCATGGGCCAATGGCGGCCCGACACGTATTGCCGCCCGGGCCGCACTGGCCAATCGGCGCCTCCCCCGACTATGACGTCACGAGGAGCGCCGCCGCCGCGGGCGCCGATGGCGGGGCGCGCCTCCCGCCGCGACCTGCCCCGCGCACACCGGACACACCAGGCCGTTCCCGCCCGCGCCGCCGCCTCGGCACTGAGCGCCGCCACCCAGGCCCGTCGCCACTGCCGCCGCCAGCTGCCCAGCGACAGCGCCCACGCCAGCACCGAGCTACCCTCCTCCAGCAGCTCGTCTCGCCGCGGCGGCGGCGGCGGCGGCAACGGCGGAGACCGGCCCCGCCGCAGGGCCATGAGCGCATACTGCACCAGGTAGATGGCCAGGGTGGCCAGCGCCGCCACGAAGAGGGCGACCAGCGCGCACCAGCGCAGCTCGGCCAGCCCGCCCGGCAGCCACGCCATGGCTGACCATAATGGGAGCCACGCTATCGGCCCCCGCCAAAACGCGCACGGCGGTGGAGCCGGGCAGCGGCAGCCGTAGCCCGCGCAGGGCCCGAGCCGGGAACGGCGGCAAGGCGTCCGGCCAGCTGCCCACGGACGCGCCGCACCGCCCCGCACCGCCCGCCCACGGTGCAGTCACCGCCGGGCCCGCCCCTGCCGGCGGGGCGGCGAGGGTAGGCCGGGCTCCGGCCCCGGCCCCGGCCCCAGCCCCAGCTCCAGCTCCAGCCTCAGCTACCGCCCCGGCCCCTGCTCAGCGCTGCCGGCGTGGGCGGCGGTGAGGAGCTGGCGCGCTGCCGGCGGGACCGGGTCGCCCGTCACCCAGCGGCGGCGTCGGGGGGCGCTCGGCCCGCGGCTGCCCCGGCGTCCCGCGGCACTGCGGGTGAGGGAGAGTCGGGAGCCCCGGGCGGCGGCAAGGACTGGGGCTCGGGGTGCGCGCCTGGGGCGCAGGCTGCGACCGCAACGTCTTCGGCCGGGCGGGTTCATGTGCGCCCCGAGCCGGCGCTTCTCGGAGAAACCATGTGCCGTACCGGGCGATGCTGTGGGCAGAATGGGGCGACAAGAGCGCTTCCGAGATGGGCAAAACTGTGGAGTTCCTATAGAGATAGTGGGGCAGGAGAGGCGTTCCGTTGTTTTCCATACAACAAAAGTTTTCCACTTACATGAGTGTTATTTAGTGATGTTGTTTGCACACTAAGCAATAACTGCAAGTGAAAAATCATGTGAACCGCTCCTCATGTCTTTGCATACGATAGATAAATGTGCTACTGTTTGCTTGTGGACAGCGAAGGAGAGGGTTACAAAACAGGCCTGACTTTTTCCCCCTAAAAAAAGAAAGATCATACAATCTGTGTGTTCAAGAGGCTGAGGCATACTCACCTAGTCTATGTAAGAATTACAAAGTCCAGTGGATGAAATTGCCACATCTCGGTAGCAAATGAGCGTTTCATGAAGGCACCCCTTCATGTAACAGGGTAACGCAGGTCAGAGTCTTCCTGCTCACTCCTCCACAGCACTGCGGGAAGAGCTCAGGAGATTATAAGACATTTTGGTTTTCCCTCTTCCCTTCTTTCCTAGCAAAGGGCATATGCAAGCTTCCTTTTTCTTCCTGGTGCCTCTGCATCTCCTCTGCTGTGGGTGTCAAACTCACTGGAAGAAGGGAAAAAAACTAGTCTGTGTTTCACTGTGATCTGTGGCCTGGAGTGTAAATTCAGAACTGAGTAGTTTCTGCAAACAATGCTGAATGACTGTTGTTATCAGTAGGAGGTTCGCGATAAAGGGGAGGAAATTGTCTTTTGATAGTAAATAAAAGTTTCATAATAATTTATTTCTGTCACATTAATTTTCATTAAGTTCCTGTTTGGTTTTCAGAGTGTTTCCTTATCGGCTCATTGCTATTTGTGTCCTCATTTTTCTTCTGCTTTTCCTTGCCTGCTCTGTGTCTTTCATAGTGACTTTCTTTACTTATGGCAGCTCCCAGCTGATGAATGTCACTTGTATTTTTTGCCCAATCCGTGAGCTAAAACAAACAGCAATTAAGTCCTTGAGATTGGTCATTGTAAGTTCTTGCTCCATTTGGCTTTAGGCTATTGCCACTGTAGTCTTAAAGGGGAGAAGCAGCTTTTCCTTGCCGGAAAATGGAATTCCAGACCATCAGTATGTGTGCCATGGATCACAGAGGAGAATTACCAAAGGTCCTATGATGCCTGACTCTGGCATGTCTCCCAGTGGAGCTGTACAGATGGCAGGTTCCAAGGTGCAGAAGCTGTGGGGGCTCACAGACTGTATGGCAAATGCTTGTTTCCTGGATATTTGCAAGCACATCTGTGGCCAGACACAGAGGTAAAAAGAAAAGAGAAGGGAGTACATTACAGAATGACTTTAATGGTTGAGGATTCAAGACATGTCTGGAGGTCATCTGGTCCAACTGCCCTACACAAGCAAGGCAACCAGAGCCGTTTACCCAGGACCATGTCCAGATAGATGTTTTTTTAGTATCTCCAAGGAGTCCGCAACTTCTCTGGGCAACCTCCTCCAGTGCTTGGTCACTTTCACAACAAAAAAAATGGTTTTTCTTATGTTCGGAGGGAATCTCCTGTGTTTCACTCTGTGCCCAGTGCCTCATTTTCTGTCACTTGGGCACCTCTGAAAAGAGCCTGGCTCCATTTTCTTTACAACCTCTCTTCATATAGTTATAGACACTGATAAGATTCCCTCTGATCCTTCTGTATCTTCCCCTCACCCCAGATCTTTCAGCCTTTCCTCATATAAGAGAGGCTTCAGTTCCTCAACTTAATGGCCTTTCACTGGCCTCTATGCAATGGAGACAGCACTCCAGGTGGCCTCACCCTTGCTGAGTGGAGAAGGGTCATTTGCCTGCTGGCAACACTTGCTGAACCTCACAAGGTTCCTGTCAGCCGATTTCCCCAGCCTGTCAAGGTTCCTCTGGAAGGCAGCATGACCCTCTGGTGCATCAGCCACTCCTTTTGTGGAGTTTTGTGTCATCAGCAAATTTGCTGAGGGGACGCTCTGCCCCATTGTCCAGATAATTAATGAAGCTGTTGAACAGGATTGAACTCAGTATTGGCCCCTCAGTACATGGCTAGCTACTGGCCTCAAAGTAGACTTTGTTCCACTAATCACCAGCCTCTGGGTCCGGCCATTCATCTACTTTTCATCCAGCCAGACACCTCACTATCTGCTCATCCAGTCCATACTTCGTCAGCTTCTCTATATGGATCTTATGGGAGACTGTGTCAAAAGCCTGGGTAAACAATGTCCACTGCTCTCCTCTCATCTACCAAGACAGTAGTTTCACCATGGAAGTCTGTCACGTTGGTCAAGCGTGACTTCCCCTTGGTCAATCTATGATGACTACTCTTGATGTCTTTCCTGTTCTTCATGTGTCTGGAAACACTGTCCAGGATTAGCTGCTCCATCACCTTCTCAGGGATCAAGGTGAGACTGTCTGTCTGTCGGTCCCAGCATTCTCCATCATGCCTTTCTTGAAGTTAGGGGTGGCATTTGTTTTCCTCCAGTTCTCCAGTCTTCATGATCATTCAGTGAGTGAGAGTGGCCTTATAATGACATCTGCGAGCTCCCTCAGTACTTGTGGGTGCATTACATCAGGGCCCACTGATGAGGTACTTACATATGCCCAGTTTGCCTAAGTATTCCCTGGCCTGATTCTCTTCCACCAAGGGTACATCTTTGCTTCAGACTCCCACCTTGGTCTCTGGGGCCTGAGATTCCTGAAGGGCCATTACATCAACATTTAATACAGTATTTTAGAATCTGGGGGCTAGGCCTCTAGGAAGAGGAACAGGTTGCTGCCTGAGAACAAATTTGATCATTTTGTGTTGTAAATACATTGTCCGCATTTGTACCTCAAGTTGCAAACTTGAAAAGGCCAGAACATGATATTATCTGCTGCAGTGAGTTTACTGTACAGACATAAGAAGAATGGGCTACTCAGTGGTCCAAGTATTTGCCTGGGATACAGGGAAATCCCGTATTCCATTCACTGACCAGATGCCTTCTGCCTGCCTAACTCCAGACAGGTGATCTACAGTACAGCTACATGATACCAAAGAGCAAGCTGCTGAGATCTTCAGAGACCCACAACCATAGCTCTGTTAGCACAGCTCCATACATAGGTTAATTTACCCTGCTGAGGGAGCAGGTTGATTAGCTGGGTTAATTTTATGATCCAACCCAATATCCTTTCTGTACCACCTTGTCTGCAGATAGCTCAGGGATTTCTAATACAGGACTGCATTGTGGCAGGCAAACCTGCCCTTAGCTTGTCCCATGTTTCAGTTCCCCATATATGCAACATAGATGGTTTTCTTTAACTGTCAGAAATTTTGTGAGTCTAATTAGTGAAGACGAAACAACAAGAAATAGTAAAAGAATACATTGAGATATTAAGAGCAGTTTTCCTTTACAGAACTTTATCAGCTATCTTGTTACTAGAAACATTTTTAAATTTTTACCTTTGAAGTATAGCAAAAATGTGTTGCAGCTAATATTTAATTATTTTCTTTTTTTCATGCACCTGTGAACTTGGAATAGCCCTGTCTTAACATTCAGGATCTTACCCATCAAAGCATAGCTCTGGGGATGTGATTAGTAAAGTAATTAGTTTTCCATAATTCTGTGTACTTTGAGTCTGGGAACTGTGATTCTGACTTGCTCCAAGGCTCTGCTATCTGCTGTATTTCTATTATGCAACTTCTGTATTTCCCAAATCCCAGCTTGTCTTTTAATTAGCAAGTATATAACACTGTCAGTGATGGCTGCAAAGCAAGTTTTAAAAATGTAAAGTGAGTAAGATTGATACAGAGTTGATTTTACAAGGGTTCCAGAACAAGAGAGATATAAATGCATCGTGGTTACCTCCCATGTCCCCTGTATGAGTCCTTTGAAGTATAAATTTTGTTAACTGTTTCACTCTGTGTTGGAAAGGCAAAAAGAAAACTGTAGACCCGTGGTTTACTTTGACCTAGTCTCTGCTAGAATGTTTTGCTGGTAAATCTACCTTAGGTACATGAATGACAAAGAAATATCTCACCTGATAACTAGTGCTGCCAGGTTAATCCTACATCTGTTCAGAGATGGTCTTTTTCACCCCGCAGACAGAATGTGGACAGAATTTTAGGACCTTAAATATTTGTTTCAGCTTTTCCAGATTTGTTGCAGGTGGGTGGAAGGGTGGCTTGGACTTGGCACGGGATGTGTATGCCAGAGTGGGACACAGCAGGGTATGCATTCAGATCTAGCACCTGCAAAGTGTCAGATCTGAGACTGCCCTGAATCCCATGTTATAGATATAAGCAAAGGTAGCTGGATGAGATCAGTTACTCAATCAATTTCCTTTATAAAAAAAGCTGCAAGCAGAACAATGACCAAAAAAAAAAAAAAGCACAGTAGGTTCAATCACTGCGATTAGATGATCACTTATACAATTACAATGCACAGAGATAAAATCAATCCAAACCTTTCCCACTAATTCTCTGCTTCTGAGCTCCAGAGTACTTTTTTACCCACATGAAAGAAAAAGAAGGTTCATGAGAGGCCCCACATGCAGTCTAACATGAAGTCTGAAATAAGCGCTTAGTCAGGACAGTAGAATAGTGCAAGAAATGCTCAGTTTGGCAAATCTGCACTTTGGCCAGCAGAGCTTTTTCCAGTGTCCCAGGATGCCGTGTGATGCCACCTTTACTGTAAGGTGTCCATAACAATGTCTTCATTATGGGATTTTGCTAGAGTAACAGTCAGCCTGAGATGGTATCATCACATGCTCTTCACCGAGAGCTCTGCTGGCAGAAGTAGACCTGATAATCTTCACATCTGAAATTTGACCACTCGCTATGCTACTTCTCATGGAAGAGAGAACCATTTCCCCTTTCACATGTAGGCTCTCTCCCATTCTTCTGCTGCTGTACAAGAGGCAGGTAACAGCCACGTCCTTCTACCTGATGACTGGGGCAAGTTTGCTCTGCAGCTGTGGGGCAAGGAAAGGCACAATGCTAAAGCCAGAAGATGAGCTCCTCCACTTGGTCTTTCTCTTACATGTACTCTCTAACCTGTTTTATGTAGCTCCTTACTAGGTGAGATTCAGAACGCATCACCCATCTTGTCTCATATAACTCAACATACCAGAAATCTTGTCCCCTGGTTTGTGACAGCTGTCTGAGAGAGTGACAGGTGTGCAGAGAGCTGTAACAAGGGCCAAGTAGGATGCCTAGAGAAGCCTCATTGGAAGATGGTCCCAAGGAGGCGCCACTAAGCAAGGTGTCTTAACTAGGAGTGTGGGGGCAAGGAGGTTAGCACTCAGCAAGCTCTTTCTTGATCTGGAATAGCTGCCCCCAGCTTGTGTCTTCCAGAGAACATCTTCTTTTTAATGAAGGAGTCTTGCTTCATATAAAAAAGGGCTTCAAGATGATGACATCATTAGACCTTTGCTTTGACTGATTGCTCTTGGTTTTTGTTCTTTTGCAAAATGAGAAGATATCCGACCTCTCCAAACATCAATCTCTATTGAACAAAAAGTAGTATGTCCACCATGACCTCACAGTAGAAAAACTTCAATTCATTTAGGTCATTTAGTTCTTCTTTGCCCAAAGGCCTACATCTTTCAAGTGCTTAAGAATGCATACTGCCAGAAGCTGAGTTTTTCATTAGATCAGAAAATTGCTTTTATAGTTTTGTTATTATATATGTTATTAATATAAAAGCCTGGTCCTCAAAAAAAAAAAAAAAAAAAAAAAAAAAACAACAAAAAAAAACAAACACTTGATAAAACCACCATGCTCCATAAATATAAGTGTTGACAAACTGGCTACATTTCAAAACAAGTGGGTCATGGTGTTTTATTTTGACCAATCATCATTTTGAATTATGTATTCAGGTCATATTTATTTTGATAGGTCAAAATAAAACAAAAGATGATGATTGGTCAAAATAAAGCCAAACTGCAAAGCCATGTTTCAATTCTATTAGAGCAACCACAGACCCAAGCTGGCACACCTTGGATACTTACACTTTTTTTTAAGCCATTCATGCACCAGAAATACAGCTTATCAAGGAAAAAAAGAAAAGCAACTTGAGAAAGCAGACAAATAATGGCATGATGGTGTTTGTATTCATCGTAGAATATCAGTACTCGAATAATTTTAGAAGTCTCTTATCATTTTGTTGTATTGTAAGTATTTTGGTTTTCTCTGTAGGATCACACTTTTACCTATCCACAAAATCAGGTATAATAATGTATTCCTGAATGGTCATGATTTTGCAAGAGGAATAAAAGCTAACAGCAGATATTTTGTCTGGAACTGCTGATCTTTTTGGGTTTTTTTACTACTTGTAGGTGGTACTGCAATGAAAGAAGGAAAAATATTTTTGAGAGTATTATTTTTTCCATGATGGTGACGCTTCAAAAATATATTTACTTCTACTTATAGACTTCAGTAAAATACTGCAAGTTTTTAGAAACTAAAACGTGACAGACAAGCTTCTTTTATTTTTTGATTCTTTATTTTCACCTGTTGGAGCCAGTTATAATGTCTCCAGCAGAGAGCGCAAGTATCAACAGAGGTGGCAGTGCTGTCTGTACTGCAAGCAGGATTGCGCGCTGCCTTCCTCACGGACGGCACTCTGGGTATGATGGGTAATTCCACCTACCCGAAGTTTCTTGCCTAGGGGTTAATTTAGGCTCAGAGTTAATATTGTACCCAAATGGTTAAGGCTTTCCATGTCCAGGATAGAGCTGAGGAATCTCCTGTCAGGAGCTACTGGAGTGATTCCTGTCTCTCCTGAATCTAGGGCTCCAGCCCACGAGATTCTGACGTCCCAGGGACATGTGCTTCTGCCATGCCATACAAACACTCATGCCTGTCAGACACTTGCTTGAGGTCACTAAGAACAACTGGCTTTTGGGAATGTTTGGCATCAGAAGGAAGAAATTACTTGGTAAGTAGTAAAAGAGATCTTCAGTTTTCAGACTGAGAGCAAAGGTATTTCAAGCAATGCTGCAAGAAATCAATAGCAAGAGTATGAAATAAAATCAAGCAATGAAAATAAAGAAAAATTAATTTTCCAATAGTATTTTATAATATTGAAATATTATTTTTTAATATTTTCAATATTATTTTTTCAATAAATGAAAAATCTCAGAACCCACGCCTTCCTCTAGAAGAACTGTGAAAATGCTCCAACTCAGCTAGAGAGCTAAGAAAATCCAAGGGCACGTACCAGTTTTGTGTTGCATGTCATCCCAGAGCGCACCCCCGCGGGTACTGCATTAAGGCTAAAAAACCTTGAGTCTGGAGCTCACGCATGATACGGTTACGCAATCCCAAGAGTGACCTGAAGGGGAATGCAATGGGTTATGGCACTGGCAAAGGGTAAAAAAAAGCTTTTAACTCCTCAGTCAAGAGTTCACATTATGTTCAAGTGTCCTGACCGTAAGTTATCATAAGAGCTGTTAAGTTACTACTAACGCTCTTGCATTTTCTTAGCTGTCTGCACTGCAGAGCAACCATTGGGAAAGATTGGCCTCCTCCTCGGCAGTCCCATCAGGGAGCTAAGGATTCAAGAGTCTTGAGATGCACCTCATCTCTCAACTCCTAGCTGTCAATTAGGTAGAAACCACGCTGCTTAGTGAAGGAGATACCAGAGAAGACAGCTTTTAGACAAAAGTGTATTGTAATGTGCCTTTGACCCAACGGAGAATTCTCTCCAAACTCAGCAACTGCCGCGTAACTGAGCCATATCTAAACATGCTCACATGCATTTTTATATACATATACACACATACATAGAGAGAGCTGTTCACTTCTGCTGTGATGCTTTCAAGTGTGGCTCTTCAGGTGGATGTGATGGTGCAGTCATTTGTTTCAGGCTCCTCCTAGTACCTGTACGCAGTGTTAACAGGTACACAGTAGATTATAGGATCATCTATGATGAAGCAAATGTTCTATGTTGTTCTTCCCCCTCTTGAGACTTGTAATACTTGCTAAAACTACACCCTTTCAAATCTCATTTTTAATACCTGTGGTTCTTCTCCAGACTTATTCAGAGTGAGAGTTCAGTATTTTTACAGTGGGGTGTTTTTTCTCATGCTTTTAAAAAATGCATTTGAATGCCTTTGCAAGCCCCAGTGAAATTTCTCACGGAAAAAGTAATCTGAATACAAGCTAACAAAGCTGTTTCCTTTTCATGGCATTTGGCTGCTCAGTTGATTGAGTGAAGAAAAGCCTTCTGTGTGAGCTATGAGGAAGAAAGTCTTTACCTTTCCTCCTATGGGTGGGAACAGCTGTGTCTGTTCTGACACTAACTGGAGGCCAGGCAACGTGCCCCACAGAGTGAGATGTGCATGAAGCCAAGGACAAGCCAGCTGTGGAAGGATTAAATAGATAGGAATCAATAGAGCTGTATTTACTGTTCTAGAGAGTTTTCTCTGCTTTTAGATCCCATCTTTTTAAGAACCACAGGTGCAGGTGGCAAGGTGGAGAATCTGTGAGCGTACCTCTGCAGGTACAGTTGCCACACCTGGGGTGTGCAGTTTTCAAAGCATGTTCCAAGAGGACCCAAGCTTCCCCCAGTGCAAGATTATAGGGGAAATATTATTAAACAATCTGGATGCAGAAAGGAGCTGGAGGAGTTCCTTACATTGAAAGGAGAAAGTGGGAGCCAAACCTTTGGCAATTTGACTCTGTAAACAACTCAGAGAGCAGCTCTCCCCCCTCTCTTTGCCTTTTCCACAGCTCACTTAACTCCTGACCTGCAGGGATATTCCAAGGCCAGGAGCCCTTTGTCCCTGTTTTCAAAGAGTTTTAAAGAGCATCAAAGGCCCAGTTCTTCTTGAGGTTGGAGTGCCCTTTCAACCCTTGATTCTGACCATTTGGCAGACCTGGTACTTCAGCTCTGCCACGTTTTTGACCTGACCTATTTCCCCACTTACTCTGACAGGACAGTACATGTGCACACAACGACAAGCACTGGAGTAAAAAGCACAGATAACTGTTCAGCATGTGCTCTTGCTGCAAATCTTATCCTCCCACTATGACTGTTCTTGGCTACCCTGTCACTGATTTTTATGAAACTTGTTAGAGATGAACTCTTGAGACCTTGTCTCCTCTGTTAAATATAAGTGAAATTGGTCAATTAGTTTAACCAAACTGCACAAATTAAAAATGGTAAAGGACAGCAAATGTGGAGTCCAAGAAGTTGAGAAAATGAGCTTAAGACTTTTCAAAGATAAGTCTCATCTACTTTGAAGAGAGAAGCCTAGTAAACCCTGTTACCAAAAGATACCAAGATGATATTCTGCATCACTGGAACTCACACACTACATTCAGGGTTTTTTGAAGAGGGAAATACCTGCAGCAAAACTGCTTTAGATGAGAGCACTGCAAAATACCATAAACTTTCCTGACTGTGTATTTTTCAAGTATCTGGTTCAATCCAGTTTTAGATGAAAGAGCTACTCAGTTGACATAATCTTGCTTCCATAACATCCCATTTTAATCACTGATTGCATAGGAAACAGAATCTGTGCTGTGCTCAGCTTTTTAAGAGATTGTCTACAGCAGTTGGTTTTCTTGTATTTTACACAAAAAAGGTTCAGTGGGGCACTTAATAAAACAAACAAAAAGTAATTGTTTTAGTAAGGTAAAACCTGCTATTTACACCCAACAAATAGATCAAAAGATGCTCTTTTATAAACAAAATTCCTATCCTCCCCCAGACACAATGGTATGTACAATAACATCACACTTTCCCAAGAGATTCCAGTATAAGACACGGTAATTCAAAAGAAACAAAGTGTAAGTTTATTAGACGCCAACATTTCTTAGTCAAGATCTAGGTAAAGAAAACACACAGTAGAAAAAGTTGTACAAAGCAGCAATGGATTTACATTACATTAAAGAAAAAGTTACCCTAAGCTATTAAGTCTCAGTCCTAAAAAAAGTAAAAACCCATCCTGGTGTATGGAACAGATATAGAATGACTATAAGGTATACAGGATTATAAAACCATCTTCTTTTGTTTTACCTCTATAATCCTTTAAAATGACAAGTGACTTTGTGTAACTAACTGGAAAAAATCTATAGCAAATATATTGGATAATTCTGATTTCTAGAAAGTGTAGGAAACTATTCCCCTGTATCCAAGCACTAGAAGTGATCCCATTTTTCTGCTTTTTAAAAAGGGACACTGTCAAGAATAAATCTGTACTTTGTATGTATTTTGCATGTTACACTGCAATATTTTATTCTGGTTTTATGTACATATTTAAAATAAAAATGCTGCTGCAATAGTGGGAAGCTTGTGTCTTTAAAAGGTAATGCAAATTGCTGAGACAATAGAAAAGGAAAAATGGATCGAGTCCTTTATTCTGGAATAGCGAGAGAAAAACAATATGAAAAATAAGCTCAACCCACAGAACTCAGATATATTTTTTCAGACATCCTTGCAATAATTGAGGATGCCCTTAATAGACATTTTATTCTCAAGCAGCTCAAGTGTTATGACTCAATTCATGGTTTTAAATTCTTTGATTTTTATTAATATCAAGTATTTTTAATACAAGTACATACATTTACTGTATACATTCTTTCTCTTGATAGTGTCCCTTTATGTACAACAGTTATAGTACAGTTTTTCACAAGTCATTTTAAATAAACAAGAATCAATGACATTAAAAAATACTATCAGGCTGTATTCAACAACAACAAAAAGAAAAGACTTTAACACTGACTCGATAACAGCAACATTAAAGAAAACCAACCCCCCCAAAAACCAAAACAAACAAACAAAAATAAAATAAAAAAAAAAACAAAAAACCAAAAAAACCAAACCAAACAAACAAAAAAAAAACCCCACCACAAAAAAAAACCCAAAAACCAAAAAAAAAACAAACACAAAAAAAA
>JANIJG010015249.1:41926-122663 GCA_024611175.1 Megaceryle torquata | reverse complement strand
GCTCAAAAAAGCCCAAACCAGACCAAACCCAACAACTGTCCAGGCTAGGATATAAGGTCAGAAAAGCGAACTTGTGGGGACCTCTGCAGGCCGTGAATTTTTCAGTAAATATGCAGGTGCCTGCAACCTTTCCTCCCCTGGGTGGCTGCCACAATCCAAAGAGTTAGTGGAATTGGCTTAGATAAGGATCACCTAAGCCAAGCTGGCTGGTACCAGTAGACAAGGCTTATTCTGTGCATCCCTGTGGAAGATTTCTGAGTGGTCCTGGAGCTTCTTTGGGGATGACTTTCAGGACAGCCTTGCAGTGTGGGGAGATGTGGAAGTGCTGTGTGATTTTCCTTGGATAGAGAGAAGCCCTCACAGAGAACAGTAGTCTTTGATCATGCATGAAGGTGCAAACTGCATCTCCCTGCAACTGCTGGAGTAAAACTGGCCTTAGATGTTCTTTTTAAGAGTTTCTTTGAATGTCTCTGTAGCAAGTCTGTAGAAATCATGTAAGAAAATGAAATTCTTTTTGCCTTCAGTTGCAAGGGGAAGAAGCAGAGCAATTCTTTACCATACTTTCTATAACTCAGAATTATTTAGTATAGCTATTATTTCTAGGAGTTCAGAGTAATTTTAGTTGTTTTTTAAATTTTTTTTTTCTCTGGCAAAAATCCACAGAGAAAAATGGCTTTTGCCACACTGTTATGGTGGCAACCACTGCAAAAAAAAGTGCTCCCCTGAGATGTGAAACTCAGCAGTTCCTAACTGAGTGCTGGACCAGCTGTGGAAGGAGGAGGAATAAAAGGTGATATGAGTTAGATTTATGCTGATGTATGAGGTGAGTATAGATTTTTTGCTTAGAAGTTGCTAGAAGGTCATGGTATTTTACCAACTGAGATTTATACATTTGAAAATGAACCTCCAAATGGGAATGTTTCCAAAGTCTAATAAAGCAGAGCTATGCTCATACACTGACCTTGGCAAGCCTGCAGGTAAGTTCCACAACTTCTACCACCTTATAAACACTAAGATGGGTTATATAGAAAAAACTATAGAGCCTCTATTTAGAGACTTATGGTAGCAAGTAGGCAGAAAAACTTCAAAACCACCAATTTGATTTATTGAAGATCTCAACAGGAATATATAGGAAAAAATTCTGTCTTCAACTGCAAACATTCCCCAAGCAACCCAATCTACCCGCCAAGAGCACTCAGGATTTAAGGTAAGGGATGGGGGAACCATGTTAAACCTACTCAGTAATACCACTAAATAAAACTTGAAGGAAGAACACGAACCTGAATCTGTATTTGACGTGATTAGCTCAGCAAGGAAGCATATGGCTGAGAGGTTTTTCAAGCACTTTACCATTTATGTAATTGCATATCATGGTTATAGACAAAACAAGACAAAACCCACCGGGACTTATGCACATTTTTTACTTTTCCAGCTTGTCTCTGGATTTCATAATGCTTCTTCACATTTCCTTTTGTGAATCCAAGCTGGGAGAACACAAGTGAGATCAAGAAGTTGTTCCTAGTTCAAAATAAAATGCAGGTAATGCTGCTTTAGTGTTCAGGATCTCTGCTTCCAGGGAGGCAGAGCATGCCAGAAACAAACAAACAAACAAACAAACAAACCAGGCCAGAAGTGCAGTCTGGACCACTCCAGGGCACAAATCAGAGCAGTTTCAGGAAACGGCCTCTCCCACCAGCATCTTCCCAGCTTGCTGGTGCAGCAGGACACCGTGGCTCTGCCTACGTTGGCTCTCTGCCAACGTGTATATATATATCTTTTTATATACATATCTAGGGATATGTTGTGTTTTTAGACTTTTAAATCCCAAGATGTATCTATACCTCTGATATATTTCTATGGGAGAAGTACTAAAAGGGGCTCCTTCAAATATCTAAGGAACTGGTAATGGATCTACTATGTTTGCATGGAACCTTCTGCTGTAATAGACCTGAAGAGTTACCACTTTCGTGGCCTTTCAAATTCTATTTGCCCCAGACATGTATAGTATATTAGCCTGAATAAGAGGTAGAGTGCACAATATGATATGAAGAAGCATGTGTGCTCTTTGGAGCTGACAGTGTGTTCTGCTTTAGCAGAGCTGCTGAAGGGATAGTCCCAACTGCAGGAACTTCTGTTAACATTATATAACTACTAGTTTTTCCCTCCAGTTTCTCCTTACTGTTTTTTTTTGTAACTTATGAAAATGTACAAGAGGTTGCTGCTCAGCTTAGAAGTCTGTCTTGTATAGTTCCAACAAACTGGTTCATACTTTAGGGCTGGGTTTAGTTTCTAGGAGTATATTTCATTATGCAAAACTGATTTGAGTTGTGGAGTTTTGCCAGTGCTACTCATAAAGTGGACTCTCACCTAACATAAACTTTTTAGGGCTTATCCTACATCTGCAGTTTGCGATTTGTGGAACACACAGCCCATGTGCAGGGGGATGTATGGAACTCCCAGCTGGTTTCAGTAATGTAGGTTTCCAGTTCTGTGTTGGAGAGCATGTTTTGTCAATGTTGAGCAATGTTTTTGCAATGATTTTGGCTCTTCTGGCAACACGTCTTTGAAATGGTGGAATTTATACTTGATTATATTAATAGAAAAAAAAAAGCACATAATTTATTTTCCAAGAGTCATATTATTACTCTTGTAAAGGAAGCATCATTCACTAGATACTGATCCCTCTCCTCTGGTTAGAAGGGCTGGTCTTCCAATTGAATGAAACAATTTCTGGCACAGTAAATAGGAACCTTTTGCATTTAAATGTAATTTTTTTCTCATGAAAACAGAGAATAGTACCAAAGAGTTGTGCCTGGACTCTATAGCTTTTAACAGAAAAAGTCCAACCTTGCCTCTGTTTGATGTGTGATGGTTTGTTTTTGTGGTTTTGTGGGGTTTTGTTTGTTTTTTCGTTTTTAAGTGTTTATTTAAGTAATGAAGACAACTTTGAGTAGGAGGTCTTATTCAAATGCTTACTTGAGTCTTGCTAACTCTATTGACTTTGTATTTTGGGTCTCAGACCCACACTCAAACCCAAATTTGTCTTTTGTCCAATCTGTGAAGATATAAGCCCATAAACTGGTGTGGCCTTAAATAAGCCTCAGTGTTTGCCAGATCCTGGGACTGTGCTGTGTATCAGTACAGAACTGATATTGTCCCTCTCTGGAGAGAGGACTTGCCAGGTACACTGCAATCACAGCTCTACCGTGGTACTTTCATGTGGTTCATGTCAGGCAGGTAAGGTGAGTTCAGTGTCCTTCTAGAAGAATGCTGGGGAGGTAAATGGGATGTATAGGCAACATGTGCCAAGGCAGACCTCATAGGAGAGAGGATGCAGTGCTCTTAACTGCTTGGCAATTTGGGTACTTAAAGCCAGATCAGGTCATCTTTGAGGCTTTAATATATTTTTATATAGATGTTTTCCTAATCTGCAACACAAGCAAAACCTTTATAACCAGAAGGACTGTCTTGTGAAATGCAGAGTAGAGGGAACTGGAGGCTGTAATATTGTGTCTGTCTCACTTGTGATTTATTTAATTTCTATTTCCTCTTTGCTATACATTTTTTTTTTAATCTGGAATTGGATGTAGAAAAGGTCCAGGTTTTGTCTTTCCCTATATTTTAACTCACTATTATTATTATTATTTCATTATTAATGTGCAAGAGTATTTTCATGTTATTTCCTTTCACTTCCACAAAACCCACAATTCTTGACCAGTATAGAATTTTATACATCTGCTTTTATATTCTCTCTTTGAAGTATTTAAGACAGTAATGCCTAGTGCATTGTCAACAATTGATTTTGTAAGTCAGTTTGAATTCACTCTTAGCATACATATACAAAGGGACAGCAGCTTTGAACTGTGTGGCTCATGTGCAATACTGAACTGCATATACTAACATTTCTAGAGATACTTCTGCTGTAGACATCCATTGTGATTTTAGTTCATTGAATATATCAACCCTACATCATTAGACTGAACATTTGAGGATGTGGAGGTAAAAAACCCCACAGATGTCATACTTCACATCGGTTTTGTCCCTTGTCTTCCTGATACAGGACAAAGTCCTTAGACATGTTTGAATATACTGTCTATATAAATAGATTTTTACCTTGGATGACAGATACTCTAAAGCTGAGAATTACTCATGTGTTTGGAGATCAGGGAAATATTGTACCTTCTCTTGAAGGGTGCATCTACATTAGTAATTTAGTGTCCTGGAAAGAGTGCTTTTGGTGCAGACAGCCACTTTCCTGAAGGTAATGTGTACAATGAAAGTTGTGCTATGAACTGAAATTCAGTGTTCTGTGATGGAGCTGTACACTCCGCCTTGTATTGCCTGTATTGTACTTACAGAAGTCATACATGGATCAATACAATTAGTGAGAGCTAATTAATTCACTATTAATGAATAATTAAAACTTGAAGACATTTAAGGTCGGTAGGGGGTTCTTTACAAAAACAAAACAAAACAAAACAAAACAACCTATGGAGCAGGTTGAAGCTGTGGATGTGTCAGAAATTTCAGCCCCCTGACTGAGAAGCTGCTACTCAAACTTTATAATGAGAATCTTTTTCCCTGTCCTGACTTCTTTCCCCAAGTCTGGCATTTGATTTTACAGCACATTGGCCAGTTCTTCAATCAGTGTTTCCTTGAACCTTTGTAGCTCTACTTTAAAGGTGGAATTCTCATCCTGAAGATGATAATCCTTCATCATGTAAAATGACCATGCTGTAATAAGATCTTCTTGCAGGGTGCAAATGTGTTATTAGGTGTCAGTGTGCAGGCTCAGGTCATACACCAGCTGTTATACTGCACAGGTTGTATTTTTTTGCAACATTTGGTGGAACATTTCAGGACTGTGAGATTATCTGAACCAGATGTGAAAAGCCATCTCCCTGACACAAGTGTGCAATTAGTCATAAGTGATTATCCATGACCCCTTATGTGCAAGGGGAGGGAAACTTAGGGTTAACTGCTGTCTGCACCTTCAGTGAAGAGGGCTATAAAAGTTTCTCCTTCACACTTCTCAGACTTCAGCCAGTTTTCTGCTTATTCTTGCTTTTGAGATGTTTTAGAGACATATAAACCATGAGAAACCTAGAAGTCTGAGTTCTACTTGGAAAACAAAGTCATTGAGAAAGAGACCTGAGTCCTGTTTTTTCTGCACCTTTTTCTGCCATTTGCAGTTAAAAAATCAGTGTAATATCACAGCCTCTCATCAGTGAAGGGATTGGTTATATAGGCCCAAGGGCAAGAAACAAATCAAGGACCTCCTTCTGGCTAGATAACCCTTCTCTTTTGTATGGAGTAGGACTTCATTTTTAATTACCTCTGCTGCCAGCTGTTCCAGTGTCATGACAAAGGAAGAGATATGAGACTCTCACACGGCTTTACCACAGTTCCTAGACCGCTGCTCAAATACAATTTCTGAAAGGTAACAGCCCAGCTCAGTTTCTGGATGGACCTAAGTGGCAGCTCTGTCCCTGTGTATCTGTAGTGCAGTGGGCTTTCTATATCTGCTGAGGCATGTTTGCTGACATAACTCAATAGGTGACTTCATAACAATGTGGAAACCTTTGTAGAAATACAATTACATAGTTCTGATGGCATTGTGAGCTGTGTGAGACCTTTTATTAGTTAAGCAGAGTTCTCAAATGCTTTTGGCAAGCTACATGTTAACTTATACTCTTTAGTTGATTAATGATTTAGCTTTGTAGGACTGGGGGTCATCTTTACCTCTCCAGTGTGATTTTCACACCTGCTTTCCCTCAGTTATGGCTGTAGGCTATAGATTGGTCAAGGGTCTGCATTTATTTATGAAAGAAAGGGCCAAAGCTCAGACAGTGAAAGGAAAAAGGTAGCTGGTGCTACATAGACTTTGAGCAGCAGGTGGAGATATAATTCCCCACAGGTTGCAAGCTGTTGTCACTAAAGGTAGAAGTAGTCAAATATGACTAAATTGTATTTTCTTCTAGCTACTTTCTTTGGCCAAAACTGCCTCAGATTTATCAACACCGAGACTTACTTGTTAGTTCCTGTCCATGTTTCTAACACAGCTAATGAAGACTTGGAGGGCGAATCAAATGAGATCTGCTTTCTGAAGATATTGTATGAAAGCAGAGCTGGTTTTTGACCCTTTTAGAGGACTTGATGCCAAGAAACCCAGGACAAAGCATGTCTCACATGAGATTCTCAATAGTAAGCACAGTTGCCCATGACTGGCTTTGGAAAAAGAACAGGCACTCACAATGTTGCTGCAGTCGGTAACCTACCTAACAGCACTGCAGGTCCTGGAGCAAGTCCCAGTTGGAGCACTAGACTTAAAGACAGCATCAGGATAGCTGTCAACAGACCAGATCATATCCCTTACCCTTTTCAGGTCAATAGCATATTGAGAATTAGGCCCTGTGAGAGTTGTCTCATCACAGCTACATTTGTGTACAGTGGAAATTGGTATTGTCTAAATGAAGTGATGGTTTCTTAAGCATAGTGCCTTGAGGGGAAACCAAGAGCCTTCCTTGCCTCAATATGGCATTTAAAAGCTCTAACCAGCCTACCTCTTCTACTTCACCCATCAGAGTGGGCTGTAAACCACAGCTTGGCCAGTGAAGCCTTCCAGACATTTTTGGATTCCCAGTGCTGGCCAGGCTCAGACAAAGAAGATTCAGCATTTGTCCCCTAGAGAAATTTTTCTTCCTTTCAACAGCGGCCAATTCCTTCTGAATCTGCATGTAAGATAAAGTAAGATGAAACATCTCAGTTTAGCTTTAAGCCTTTCATCATATTTCTTGAAGGTTTCTTTTTCCTCCTCAAGTGCTTACCATCAAGTCTGGGCTGCATGAAACACATTTACTTCTGAGTTTTCAATCACTGCCTGCACTGTAAAATTTAATGGACATCAAGGGAAGAATATTTGTTGGTCAAACAACAATTTTTCAAGATTTATAGTTTCTATCACTCCTGGTTATGACCTTACTCTCCATCCCAGCCACCCCTCTCAGCATGCAGCTGAATTTTTCCAGTTTCATGGTACAGTTGAAGTTCTTCAGTATTCATACTGAGTCCTGACAAAGCATTGAGTGTTTGCCTGAATGTTCAGATAAATATTGGACCCTATCATTGCCCTCCAGATGGAGAAAAAAAAATCAAACCAACTTTGGAGGTAAGGTGAACTCCATCCAATGCTTCCTTGTCATCTGTGACAGCTCTGTCTTGACTCTGCATATGTATACCCTGATCTTTCTCTGCAGCTGAATGGCACTGGGTTCAACTTGAGCAGATGATGGGTGAGGGCTGGTGACAACTGTATGTCCTGGGCAGAAAGTGAGATACTTTTCCAGCAACAAGGGACTAGCACAAGTGAAAGAGAGCTCTGACAGTAATTTCCCTTTGGCAGCTTAGATACATGCTTAACTTTGAATGTGGGAGCAGGTCCATGAAAGCAAAATGGCCCGTTCTCCTCGCAGTGTGATATGTGCTGAAGCCTTATGGGATCAGCACTAGTGTTTGAATTTCTTAATTCATGCCAGATCAGGGCATTTAGTTTGGACCATAAGAGAAATAGAAGCTGTTCATGAGGCTTGGGTCCAAATTTCCACGCCATCTGCTCTGTTTGGACATCAGTGTGAAGGTTTGAGCCTGCCATAAAAGTAGAGGGAAAAGAAAGTAACATTTAATAAAGAAGTTAAATGAACAGGAAAAACAGGGAATGGACCCAAAGGGTGTCCATTTGTGTTTTTGGGCATCATAAATTAGGAAGGTAGTAGCACCAGAGAGAGAAAAGGGACAGACAGAGAAATACTAACATCAAAGGTAAAATGAAGCCAGTTTTCAGTGGTATGGTGAAGGTGAAGGTGAGCAAACCTTTACTGATTACTCACCTGGAGTGAAAAGTTAAAGACTAATGTCTTTGGCAACTTCTGGCTGCAGGTGCTAGAGACTGAGATAGGAAACAGGAGTGTGACAGCTCTGAGACCCTGGTCTTGCACAAAGACAATGTGAGCAGCCCAAACCTCTTCTGTGGGACTGCTCTTGAAATTCCCAGTTTGAACCCTTTGTGTGTCTAGTTGGAGAAAGAATATGCCCAATGTGAAGAACATTGTATTTGTGTGATGGGGCTGACATGGATAACAAATATTGTGATGATTAAGACTGGAAATTGGAGAATTAGAAAAAAATGCAATATGTTAACTAGAAAAAGCATTATGCCTGTTTCCCCTTTGAATTTAATTGCAGAAAATTGCCATCAGATGAAATTACCATGCCCATTAATTTAATGGAAAATAACTTTAAGAAGAAATGCCTGGTGCTTCATAATAAAGGTGGTGTAAATTTTACATTATTTCTTAACAACCAAAAAAAGGAAAAGATTAATGGAAACATCTATATGTCATTACATAAAAGCCAAATCAGGAGCAGAATTACATGTTTCCTTCTGAATACCACTTCCCTATTTTGAGTGATTTTCACTGTCTTTCCAAAAAGCCAGGAACATGCTTCAAAATTTTAAGTTGCCAATGTGGCAACAAATGGTTTAAATACCATTAAAGCTGTCTTAATTCAAAGGACGAGTAATGTTATGTGCTGTCAAACCACAGAACATAAATTATGACTGAATCACCTGGCACTGTCTCTTTAACTGAAGACTTGCCATGTCTGAATGTGTGGGGTGGTTTTATTTTCCTATCTTGGGCTGCTGCTTCTCTATTCCCTTCTCCTCCATGTGAGTTTATTTTCCATTCTGTGTTTTGTTGTTTAGGTAGGTGCAGTAATGGCATTCCCAGGGCAGTGCTGGGAAGCACTGGTTTGCTTTCTGGAATAAGAAAGCAAAAGATATTTTGAAGCTGAAATCTGATTATGCAGAGCACCCTGTAAATTTTCATGGGGCTAAATATAAACCTCTACCAGGTAGATTTCTTCAAATGGCCAAGGAAGGATAGATATTAAACAGTTTGATCTTTAATCCTTGATATTAGACTATTTATTTGTTTTAGGCAATGGGGGATGTTATTTGATCTTTTCCTCACTGCCATTTGTCTTGCAGTCTACTCTGCAGATGCACTGAGAAAAGACTGTGTTCCTTCATCTCTCAAATAAGCTTCTTGCTTGTTTGTCATGGCTTTGGAACATCTTTCAATCCCGAATTTCTGTGTGGGCTTAGGTAAATTTCTATTATCCTTGAAGCTAAACAATACACTAACCTGCTTAAAGGAATCAAGCTATAAAAACACCACCTTTTTCTTGTGCACCAGTTAACCCACAAGATAGTTAAGAGCATGGTATCTGGGTGAACACACCTTTGAAAGATAATAAAAATAATTTGATAAAAGGTTAAATGAATGTAAAATACTAAAATAAAACCTTTAAAATGTTCTTTGTAATTCCTCAATATGTGATTTAGAATATTTTTAAAATAAATACATTACATGCACACACGTGTGGCTTTCTGCAAGATGTAGGACTTGAGAAATAATATTACCTTTCCCTGTTGAAAATATTTAATATGGTCTCTTACATCTTCATCATCTTTAACTCATTAATCCTTGCTATACTTCCCTGAGGAAATGGAATATTATTACCATTTTATATGTAGAGAGCTGAGGCAGGGTGATATAAAGACCTGGGCTCATAAGGGATTTTCATGGTGTAAATCCTCTAATTATGCTGCTATCAGTGAGACTTGGATGCCTGTATGTCTGGGAACCTCTATGATCTGTGGTGACATTTTTTTGGCCAGGAAAACACTATGAGCTTTGAGTCAGACAGGAAATTGAAACCCAGAGATGTCAGGTTAGTGCTGGAGCCATTGGGTATCTTTCCACTGCTTTCTTCTCTTTAGCTTCCCACTTCGCAGTTCTCAGAGATATTTGCTCATATAATGCCTATGAGATGAAGTTGTATGAACAAGATGAGATCTTTCATCCTGCTGTACATTAAAGGTAACTCTAGCCCAGGATCTTGACTTTGCAAACAATGATTCCTAGCAGGCACCTGACAGTGAGTGTGTGCCAAAAGTTAAGGCAGGAGACTAACACACAGCATAGACAATGTGGTGGTGATAGGTCACAGGCTGGATTTGTTGATCTCAGAGGTCTTTTCCAGCCTCAATATTTCTGTCTGATTCTGTGTGATCTGTGTTACGTTTCAAAATGTTGACTGTTGCTGAGCTACTGATCCTTTTTCAAACAGTTTTGTAAGTATCTACTGTTCTTGCACTGTCCATGATATTTACTGTAAGTCATAGTGGCTAATTTCTGTTTAAAAATTACTTTTTTTTTTTTTAATATATATTTCCTTTTCAAATTTTCATTTATCTCCACATTCTGTAAGTGAAAGTTGTCAATTCCATTAGGATCTTTTACTCCTGTACTCTGACAAATTGTAATTTAAAAAATTCTGTAAGTGATACAATTACTTGATTCTTTGCTAGGGAAGCATGAGAAAGATGATGTTTTGGATTAGAAATCACAACTGAAGTATTGCCATTTCATTGTTTACTTAGATTAAGCTAAAAACATTTGTCATTAGGAATGCAAGAGGTAATTTCCTGCCAGAACACCCAAACCTTTGACATTTTTCCTTCAAAAATCCTTAAATGTGTGGTAGAGTATCAAAGCCTTTTCCCTACCATCATCATCAAAGGTCAATGGTTTCTGACAGATGCATATTAGACCTGACTTAATTATGACTGAGTGCCACAATGTTTTATAACATCTGTTATCCAGTGACTAAAAAGTGTCTATAATTCTATTTTTTTAAAGGACTAGCAGATGAAAATGACAATTTCATCTGGGAAATCTGAACTGGCAGAAGAAAAAAAAAAGAAGTCCTTTTTTTTCCTGGAATATTTCTAGTAATTGCTATAATTTTGAAGCAACTCAAACTTTAAAAATTCCCACACGTGGCCTTGACAAGGTCAGCAAGGCCTCAGTAACTTTTATGTTTCCTGCATGATCCCTGCAGGTTAAAGAGAGGGCCTCACTGAAAGGAGGCCAGCCTGAAGAATAAAAGCTTTCCTATAGCCCTGAAGAGCAGCTGTTCCTGGGCTCCTATAACCACTCTCCAAAAAGGCCATTTTCACAACCTGAGCAAAAATCTACCTGCTAGATCATTAAAACCTCAGATTGCTCATGTCATGGAAACAGTTTGACAATCGAAGAGCCTTGCGCAGTCAAGAGTAGAGGCTGAGTGTGACTGCACTGCTTGGGCACAGTTTGCAGCCATTGCACATTATGCTGTATCAATTTTAGGTTACAACTGAGCACAATGGTACTTGAGCATCTTTTGTGTAAAATAAACATTAATCAACAAAGCTGCTGCCTTTTATAGAAAAACTGCTTATCTTAAAACCATGGGGTTTATTTTCATTTATTTAGTTTTTATTGTAGATTTTATTAATTGGTTTGTTTTATTTTTAGGAGAGCTGTACTTTCAGATGAAGATACTGACATGCAAGTGTGTTGTAGTAGGGAGACATTAGAAACAAAGCTCAACCATTCATCTGACTTTTCATGATCTATGACACGCAGTTTATATTTCAAGAGCAGTGTTAGACAAATCACTCTCAAGTCTGAGAACTTCTGATTGGTGCTTGGTGCCAAGGCTTCAGGACTGCAGTGTGCAGTATCCAGAATAGTAATCATGTTTCTAATGTACAGAACTGGGGGAAAATCCTGACTCTGAATCACTTACTACAAGACAACCAAGTCTTACTAACTTGTTTCCATTTGTGGTCTTGTCAGACAGCCTGTACCACACTGGGCAACTCACTTGACTTCTAAGGCCCACATTTGTCTGTTGCAGCTCTACACACCTAAATAAGGTGCCTAAGCTAGGAGCCTGGGCATTCACAAGTTTTTAAGATTACAGTGTAGAGGCAGCATAGACAGGACAGTCAAGGCTGTGGAAAGCTTTGGACCATGCTCCAAAAGCATCCAGCTGCTGAATGGAGGCAACCTAGGTCACTAATCTCAGACCTGATGTTAAGTGGATGAATAGATGACTCAAAGCCTTACTTCCTTACCTGAAAAAATAGGGAAATGCATTGTTGTTGTATGTTTCTGTTGTTGAATTCCTCATGGTCAGTATCAGGCAGACTGGTGCTGTTGTGGCTGTCATAGATGGTGTAAACTGTGGGGGAATGCTCTCTGATTCTTCAGAAATCCATCCTGAATTCTTTGTTCTGGCTTTCAAATCAGGGAAATGGTCTGCTTTCCAAGACAGAATGCTTTTGGAAAAACCCAGGGCTTCTCAAGCAGCTGAACTGGTCAGTTAGATTTGGAAATATACACATCTCAAAATGCCAAAGGTTTGTTTGGGCAGAGTCCGAATGAAACATATGAAAACTTTAATCTCAGAACAGTGGCCCATGTTTGGCTTTCTCTGAACTTGAAGTTGGAATCCTTACAAGATCAAGTGTTACTTAAATGGCCTTCCAGGGAAATTTCTCTAAGCTTTCTGTCTGCATTTCTGAATTACTGCTAAAATTTGTGATTGTTCAGTTACATACAGAGAATCCAAATCTAGAAGCAATGATAGGATCTGAGGCTCTGCACACATTTCAGGATTTGGGAAATGGGAACTTTTCTGTTGAATAAAAATGAATATTTATTACTCAGCAAATGACAAGTAATTTTTCTAAGTAGTAAGTTCAGGAGCTAACAACTAATAGAGTGACATTTGAGGGAAGTTACAGACCATTTTAGAACTGCTGGACAATTTATCACATCTTGCTTCATTTGTCATGTATGTGCAAAAGCTGCTATACATTATTATGCCCATGCTGTAGTGCACTAGTGTACCCTAGCTGGGGGTGGCTTTGATTATTTCCTTTTCCTGATCGACAAGTACTGAGCTGCTACTTAGTTTGAACAGTTTTCTTATTCAGACAGGTCTCTTAGTGGCTTTAGCTTAAATGAAAATGAAATATTAGACAGTTTACTACAAAAAGGGAATGGAGTTTAGTGAAGTAGCTAAAGGACATGAAGAGATTAAGATTCACTACTGACAGAAAATTTTTTAGATTTTCTGGATGATCTTAAATTATCCCAGAATTAGTACTTGTTTGTATATTAATCCATTGTATAATAATTACTGGTACATTGTAAGCATTTACTTTTAGTTGCTATTTACAATTAAAAGAAAAAGAAACTATTTACTGAAATTTAGTCATACCTGCTTGATAGCATCACAAAGAGCAATCAGGATGCTAATAAGTGGTTTTGCCAAAATGTCTGATGAAAAGAAACTATCAAAGGAGGGTAGATTCTTGTTACAGTTTCTGTATCTGTTAGCATCATTGTTTACCACAACAACACCAGCTGAGAATGGATCTCACTGGAAAGATGTGACCATTAATCCCTGGTTTTTGGACTGCGATAAGAGTATTTGAAAAAAAAAAACCCACAAAGATTATGGATGATGGGAGTAACACAGGGCAAAAATATCTTTATTATTTTTACTCATTATACAATAATTTTCATACTACTTCACCTTGTTTTTTACATTTACGTATTGTTTGGATTTAAATAAGAGTCTGTTATATTATTGAGAGGATGAATTGGATTTTCATTTGTTTGTTTATTTCTCTTGTTTGAGATAAGGAAAGTTCTGAAGGTCATGCAGGTGGCAAGAATCCATAACTCCTGACTGCAGGTAAGGTCATTCAGGCAGGGTGAGATGCAGATTCTAATTTGCCTTTGGATGTTTATGAATTCTGGCCCACTTGAAGCCCAAGATAAAATCCTTACCCATTTAAATGGAGTTGGAGACGTTAGATGTGGGTGGCTGTTAATAATTTCTTTCATACATTCTTTTCTCTTGTTTACACTTCAGTACATTTTTGTTTCTACTGGCAGTGTTGAATAGGTGATTTTCAGTTTGATCATTTTTGTTTTAGGAAACCAGTATCTACGAGTGGGGTAACACTGAAAGAATACATTATGCTACAGGTGGCATGGGCTATGTATGTCAGGCCTCTATTCTTAGGACCTGGGTCAAAACTGAGGTTGTAGATTAATTGTGTAACAAGGTGTCAGAAAATATTCCACAAATAAACAGAACATGGTTAACTCAACACTTTGAATTTATAGAAAGTCTAAATTAGATCCTTAAAATAACATGGTTATTGCTAAGTTCTAGCCTGAAGCTAAGCTGGGGTTCTACTTTGAATGAAGGAGCTCCCAACTGGCAGGAACTTAAAAGGTAATTTAATATGCTGCACTACTAGAAATATAACAGACTGCTTATTGGGATGTGTTTAAAAAAGAGAATGTAGAATATTTTTCTGATCTCACTGATATGTATTTCTACAAATAACACTAGAGACAAGTGAAATCTGTTTTATGGTTTTCAAGAAATCAACTGGACAAAACCCAAGTTTCAGTTTGAGTAGTTCTACATATACAGAGGATTCCCAGCAGAATCTTTAAAAATAAGCATATGTTTCCCCAATGACATCATATTTTTGTTATCTGCATTGTACCATAGTATTTTTTTTCCCAATAAGAGACAAAGAGAGCTACAGAAAAGTTACAGACCATAACATTTCAGTTTAGTTCTGTTTATTCCTACTACTACATTTAAAATATTTTGATTAAGCAATGATGTAGTTAAAAAGCAGAGATGGTGAGTACTTCCAGGGCTGAAAAACATGTAAAAGAATGCAGAAATCGGACTTAATGCTTTATTTTCCCTACAGATTATAAAGAAGAGATCCATATACCTGTTCATTGAAGCATTTAAGGGGAAATAGCAAATAGAGATTAATCGTTTAGTTCCCAGTGAAATCTTTAGCTTTATTCTTAGGTCTGTTGCTGGGATGTTAGGATTGTTTCTGTTGATCCAGTAATCTTGGTGGAATGAGAAAATAGTAGACAAGATCAAAGAAATTGTATGTGATATTTCATGTGAAGTATCAAATAAGTAATTCCAGGTTTTAATGTTCATATCTGATAATTAGAGTCTGTATGTCTGTTTATAAATTTCCTTTATGATCAGGGAAGATTTTGCTTCTGCAATGTCTACAGGTTTATTCTATCTATCTATCTATCTATCTATCTATCTATCTATCTATCTATCTATCTATCTATCTATTGCATCTGTAAAGGTGAAAGACTTCTCCAGTAGGAGCTGAACCTTGCTGTTTTATGGCTGATAGGAAGGAGCAGCTCAGCAGCTCCTTTCATTTAGCATGTGTGCTGTTTCTAATAAAAATCTGCATGAAAATCTGTGAATGAAATTTGGTATCACTGTTTGAACCACAGGTTCTCATCTGCTTTAGCTTTTATTTCTCAATTGCCAAAAGAAATGAGTGTTCTGGATTATTCAGTTGCAAAATGAAATTACAAAGGAACAAAACTAACCATTACAGACATGATCATAAAAATGCCTGTACTTACTTCTTCTGGCTTGGACCACAGAGTTCCTTTTTAAGCTGTGTTTAAAAGGGCACAGAATGGATATAATGGGACTAAATATACCAAAGAAGAGATGAAACCTTGCTTGAGGTTATAGGAGAAGATGTTGGTATAGAGAAGTATGCAGAAATACTGTCTAGACTCCTAGAGCCCTGTGTGGACCACTGTTGTTTATGACATATTTGCAAGGCTAAATGTCATAGCTGATACAGAGATACTGCATAAAACATCTGTGTCCAGCTGTATACCAGCCCAGGATCCCAACTTTTGTTTGCAACACTATTCTAATTTCAACTGCTTCAGCTCAGATAACATTGGCTCATATAAACCAGTCTAATGTCCCTGTTTTCAATGCAATTATACTGACTGGTCCCACCTAAGCCTCTAGACTATGAATTGCATGGAACAGTAGTAATTGTAGCCTTTGTGTGTGTTAACTATTATTACCACACTCTCCTGTGAATCAGGCTAGTTTAAATGAAATTTTTATTCTTGAATATCTAAATCATAATTTTCTGCCTTATTCTACGTAGAACTTACCCAACTGTCATATGGTTCCTTGGAAAACAGATTGAAGGCAGTGTTTAGGAGATGGAGTAACCATTTCCAGAGACAGATTTTCACTTAGATTCAAAGGTTTTAGAAGATAATTGCAGGTGCTACATGGAGAATCACTACATAAGAATTGAGTATATTTCCCTTGACTTAACAAGTTGCATCTTTACTTTTCTATTAGCTTGCAGAAAAGAAAAATTCAAGTAAGCTGAACAGGAGTTGCAAGTGCAAAGTTAATGTCAGAATTTTCCTGGTATGAGCTCAGCTCCTAGTGTTGTAGAGGTAATGAGGAAAAAAACAGAGAGACAGAGAGACGGAGCAAACCTTAAACCAGCGATTGCTGCTGTCTTCATGATTCAGTCCAGGCCATCCACCAGCATAATGCTGTATTTCCATCCTCTGCTTTCATTGGAAGTTGTGCTTGGCATGGCTGCACTCTTAAGAGCATTTGGACAAATAAATAACATCCTTCTTCATTATTTATTTGCCTTCAAATTTTAATCAGTATTTGTGTAATCAGTAGTAATTTACTACATTCCTATTCAAAGAAATTGGCACAGTGTTTATATATAATCACCCAACATAGCTGTTTTATTTAAGTACTGGGTTCTAAATACACATAAATTCAGCAATTATCACTGGAACAAATTTTAGACTTTGAAGTGAATTATACCGGGAGGAGTTTTCTGTAGTTGAAATTAGAAAAACAAACAAAAGAGATTTCATTTGCCCAGCTGAGGAATCTGACTGACTTTTAAGCACATGTGCTGTGTTTTTGATTTTTGGGTGAAAAATATATAAAATTTTAGGAAAGTTTTCAAGTGGCAAAATGTAGGGCTTCCCTCAGCCACATGCAAGTGTACTGTTTGGGTTGTGAAGTTACAAAATCTACTGTTCCCTTTGATTGTTTTTACTTCCACATAAAAAAGCTAAACCAAACACTAAATGAAGCGCTGATAGTATTTTACCCTTGTTTTCTACCCTGGGCTTAGCAGCTGTGGGCATCTCTGCCTGTGGTGTCTGAGGCTTTTTATTAAATCTTTCTAACCCAGTTTACAAGGACAAGCCTATTCACCTGAGATGGTACTGATGTGAATGAGTTCTCTGCTGCTCTGCACCCAAGCAACTCATGGATATGTCTTTATGTGGTTGGTTAGAGCTGGGAATAAAGTGCCAAAATCAGCAGCTGAAATAAGTAGAGTAAATCAAGTTAAGAGGGAACAGGACAACATTTTGGAAAAGGAGGGAGTGCAGGGTAAAACCATTACCTAGAAGTTCAGGGTCAGAATGATGAGATACAAATTGATTGGTATTTCCTGGGTTTATAAGGGCAGGCCCTGGTGGATGACATCATCATCTGCTGACTTTTCATGTTGCCATGTCCCTACTTTGGGCTGCCAGGATGCTGCAGATCTTGCTTTCCCTTTGAAATCCACAAGAATTTGATCTGAACAATCCCTGTGGACTCATATAATTTACAGTATTTTTGAAAAAGTTTATGATGGTTGTAGGTCATCCATGCTGATGATCATAAGTTACATTCACATAGACATCTACCGTATAAATGTGCTTCAGGCTCTGCAAGACACAGGAGCTTGCAACAATCTAACTATCTGGATTGAATGCAAATTCCTAAATGAGCATACACATTTCTGATTGAGTGACTGGTCACCTTACTTTATTCCCAACTGACTCAAAGTTGCCTAGAAATAAGCTATTTATTCTAAATGAATCTGTTTTCAGTCTCATCATAGGTTTAACTGGTGCAGTCTGTAAAACATTTAAATGATGAATATTTAAGAGATCTAGGAAAAGAAACAGTATTCTTCATGGTGGCCATGGAGATTTTTAAGCCTGCATGATATAAAGATAGGATATTCAAAAAGAGTTGATATGGTCCCATAATAAGTGTGAGAGCTGTAGAGGTGCACAACTGCAACCACATAGTGTGGTAGATAAAGAGCCTAAAGTTCAAATATAAGGATAATCATAGAATTGTCAGGGTTGGAAGGGACCTTAAAGATCATATAGTTCTAACCCCCTGCCATTGGCAGGGACACCTCCCACTAGAGCAGGTTGCTCAGAGCCCCATCCAGCCTGGTCTTAAAAACCTACAAAGATGGGGCTTCCACCACCTCTCTGGGCAACCTGTTCCAGTGTCTCACCACCCTCACAGTGGAGAAATTCTTCCTAATATCTAACCTGATTCGACCTCTCTCTAGTTTTAATCCATTTGCTCTAGTCCTGTCACTGCCCAACAACCTAAAAGTCCCTCCCCAGCTTTCTTGTAGGCGCCCTTAAGATACTGGAAAGCCACAATAAGGTCTCCCCGGAGCCTTCTCTTTTCCAAACTGAACAACCCCACCTCTCTCAGTCTGTTCTCATAGGAGAGGAGCTCCAGCCAGCTGATCATCCTCGTGGCCCTTCTCTGGACATGTTCCAGCACATCCATATCCTTCTTGTAATAGGGGCTCCAGAACTGGACACGTACTCCAGGTGAGGTCTCACGAGAGTGGAGTAGAGGGGGAGAATCACCTCCCTCAACCTGCTGGCCATGCTTCACTTGATGCAGCCCAGGATACGACTGACTTCCTGGGCTGCAAGAGCACACTGATGGCTCATGTTGAGCTTCTCCTTCTTACCTCACCAACCTTATTTGTGAGGTGTCTGTTCCTCCAGATTTTATTCAACAGTGCTTTGGTGGCCTGGAAGATTTCTCCCTCCCACTGTGGAGACAGAGGTGGTTGGAAGCAAGCAGCTCTCCACCACAGAAGTGCCTGCAAATGTGCTTCTCTCCCAGTCCTCAGGGAAACGAGATAAAATGGCAGCTAATAAAAGACCTAGAATGTTCTCCTATCTAGAAACCAATGAGAACCATCATAGAAAGCTACTAGAAGTAAAGACAAAAGTATTTCACAGCTTCCACGAGTGAACAAGTCTGGTGGTTTGATAATTCAAGACCAGAATACAAGACTTATGGCAATCTTTCTGTATCCGTGTCCTTAGGTTCATTAAGAACACTGGAAACCAAGGCCCAGAACGAATTAGTGAATGAACAGAGTAATTTAGTGCTTTTATAGGGCTCTGCTGTTCAGCAATTTTTTTAAAGGGATTTCGATGCTTTTACCAGTTTGTTTTCATTCTTTTTAAGAAGAGTTGTTCTCTGAACAAAGGAACTGTGTTCCATTATGGGGTTACATTTTCTGAACGCCATCATGGACAAGAACAGTAATATTCCATGGCTTGGTTCTACTGTCTGTGGGGAAATAAACACTTGTATCCCATCGTCTGCCATCCATGACATATGCAAGAGAGAGACTGGAAAGTCTAAACATGCAACTAAAACGCTGCAAAATTTAGAGTACGTATTGAGGTTATCAAAGCTTCTTCGTACGATGTGTTTCATATTGTCTGTCACTGGCATCACGGTAATGGCTCCTAAGTGCTGCAATGGGATTTACAGTATGGTGTATGATTAAATAGGGGATTGTGCTAAGGAATCAGTGTGTATTTTCAAAATTATTAGACACAGTTGGAAACATAGCTAAAAGCAGGACTACTTTCATATAACATATTGCCAGAACTAACTACTTTGATTTCTTAAGACTAGATGATGATTGTTTGATCATTTTATTAAAAGAAAAAAAAAAGGTCTAGGTGTCAAAGAGTTTCCTTATGTCTAAACAAGTGTTATTAACTTCAATTATGGCTGCCAGGTGGAGAACTGTGCAGTTCTTTTACCATGTTTCAAAATATTTCATTTAGACATTTTGGAAAAACATACATCCCTATTCATAACCCCTGTTACCGTTCTGATTTATAGGTTCTGCTCCACTGTAAATCATTCAAAATGAAAAAATTAAATTTTATGGCATCAAACTTATGTGGCATCGTGCCTGAGCAAAGGGCAGAAGGAATGCGATTCTTATACTGCCAATTACTATTGAATTTGATTTTTTTTTTTTAACAGATGGCTGAGATACACATATAGAGAAAGGTAAAATATACTTACTCTTTATTTGGATTTGTAATTAAAAATAAAACATTCTTTTTTTTTTCCCCAGTTCTTTATAAAACTTTGAGTTCTAAGTATTTTTTTTCTTTTAAATTATACAAAAATTTACATCTGAAACACAGATGTAACTTTAACTGATGCAACAATGAAGGAACTAGTTTCAAACTCCAGTTGAGGTAACTAGTAAAGTCATTCTAGGAACATGAACCTCAGTACTTGCCAAAGGTATGCTTTTCGGATATTCACAGATTTTAAATAGCAAAGGACGTGATTTAAAGATTTGAGGTGATGGAGAGTCACATTAGAAATGTGGAAATGGGTACCCAGTCATATCTCAGATAAGCTTTCTGCCATAAAGTCTCTTGTTTTAATCAAGTTCCCATATCTTCAGCTGGGAAATCTGTTCATCACCTCATCCTGCACTTCTCAGCCCAGACAAATCCCCTAAATGTATGGGTGCATCCTTAGGAACTTACAGGCACATAAAAATGTGTCAGAACTTTTGAGAAGGGCTATCTATATTTTTCTCATCTGATAGGCACAGTCTTGGTCATGTAAGAGATGACCAGGGCCCTTGAACACTTCCCTATTGTAGCAAAGTGGTTAATAATTAGTATTTTAAGGAAACTTTGAGACATAACCAATAGCAGAAGTTCTTTTGACTAGTCTAAGGTGTGAAAGCAGCCCCTAGTGACAGCGCCGAATCTCCATGCACCAGCCATCAAACCCTACCCTTTCATATGGACTGTGGGCACTCTTTCAACTCTGGGGAATATTATTGCTTTAATAAAAAACTATACTGAATCCTGTAGTAAAATGCATTGGCAAGAAGCAAGAAAGGCTGAGACTAGTCTTCATTTGCCTCTATTAAATTAATACAGACAAATTAATTGTATGTGATTTTTTAGGTGAGTTTAGATTATAAAACTGTGATTTTCTGCTCATGTGCAATTCCACGTATTACTTACATCATGTTAATAAAGAATTTTGCAGCCTTTTCTTTTATAATTTGTATGATTTTATCTCATTTTGATTATGTGTAGGTTTCCTTGAAATATATGTGAAAACCTTATTATATAATGAAAATAATATTGAAATATCTGATCTCCATGTTGTAGGTAACAAAAACAATATAAATGTTAACAGCATTCCCTTTAAATACAGAATCAACTATATTAAGTACCTTGGGGTTAAGATTTTAACTTCCTTAGATTTATGGTAAGAATTAAAACATCCTCTCTTGTTACATTTATAAACATGGAGCTTATTAGCTGAAGGAAATTCCCTTTATCATTAATAGGTCACATTAATGTGATAAAAATGTCTACACTCTCAATAAATTTTATTCTTATTTTAAGCAGTTACCTCATAAAGTGTTTATCCTTCAAAACTCTCAATAACACTTTTATATCCTCCAATTGCAAAAAAAACAAAGAGCAAAGAATAAAAAGAAGCAAATTAATATTCCCCTAGGGAAGGAGAAATGACTGTCTGTGCTGAAAGATCTTGAAATTAAATGCAAAAATTGCCTTCTAGGAAACACCTTTTTGTAAGGGACCCAATAGTTCCTTCCATTCTGCATTGGTCTATTATCCAGGATGGGCACTTCTGGAAGCTGACAGAAGTATCATGACAACACAGAAAGGAAGAAAGGCAAAACTGGATGAGAGTCTGTGCCCACATAGGACTGACTCCAATAATAACCACTCACAAACTTTTTCCTCAAAAGATCTATCTTTCTGAAATCTTGGCCACATTACATTATTTTGATTGAATCCAGGTCTAGTTTCATTTGGAGTAAATGCCAAGCTTCCTACTGGACATAAACAGAAGAGTCATCAAACCCTGTGTTTTCTAGGCAGCAATTCACAAAGTCTAAACCCAGAACATTCACAAACTCAGAGAGAACTTGTTGGTGGTCTACATAGAGCAAACATCAATCTGCATGGGATTTATTTCTAGTTTCTAGTTGCTATTGCATGTGTTCAGTTTATTCACTGAGAAATGAATATGCTCTGTGGAGCTGTAAAAGTTATCTGAGAATAAGGGGCCAGTGGTATGTACGATAAGGAATAAGATTATAATAACCAGAGCTATGGCAAGAACTAAAACTGCTATGGAAAAACAACATTGTTCAGAGTAGAAGAAAAGGTCTAAATTGGCATGGCAAAAGACTCAGCTTCAAAGAACAGCATTGAGGCAGGATGGATAAGGAAAAGAGGTAACGATGCCTGTGATCAATGGGAGACAGTGAATTAATATGTGTATTTGTATGGGTGTGTGATCATGAGAGACAGAGAAAATAACTGCTGAGGGAATGACAGTATGGCGCTTTTTTTTTTTTTTAATAAAAAAATCCTAGCCTTATTGCAATTGAAAACTCTGGAAATTTTTTTACAGTTAGACCTGGCTTGATTAAAAAAAAAAATTAATCTGGATGAACTGATATGTTTTGGTGGAGAAATGAAACTTCCAATGAAATTTTATTTTGAAAAAATGTAGATAAAGTGTTATAGCAGGGAGATAAAACTGGGGTTTTTTTTACTTAAAAATGTCTCTTCTGACTTTGAAGGTTTTTCTACAATACAAAATTCTGTTTGAAGTCTATCACTGAATATAACATCAGTTAATTTGACACAAAGGCTTTAGTTGGCCAAACTGACAGGATGTAATTGATATAAATTTTTTGAAGTTTGTTTTTTCATTATGGTTGAAAATTTTTGCAAATGTCAGTTTCTCATATAATGGAAATTCAGTGGGTTTTTTTAATCTCTATTCCTGATACTATTTTACTACTTCAGTAATGGCTGTATCAGCTACAGAATTATTGTTGATACACAAAAAAGGGATGGAATTGCCATCTACCCCACTAGTGTCCTGGGAGTAGAAAATACTGTAATAAGATTAAGAAGATAAGAAATATCTTAATAAGAAAATACTGTAGTAAGACAGACAACTCTGTCTCCTGAGCAATTGGAGTAAGTACTTTACAGGAGCATGTACATAGGTGAATGGATACAAGGTGCAAGACTGATGTTTAGACATGATTATGTTCATTCATATATAGCTAGAGGAAGCTGCATTTAAATTTTACAATGTCTCTCAGTGTACCACATCCTTGTTAAAGTGTGAAAAGTTTTTTGAATTTAGTAGTTGGGTAAGTGCAGCGCTGTCAAAGTGGAGAGAGTTTAGCATTGAGCCCCAGACCATCTGAGCATAAAACACATCAATGAAATAATTGTAGTTTCTCTTGTAATGTGCATATTACATGTCAAAGCATAGCATCAACTTTCATTATGTAGTTAGTTTGCTTCATAAATGCCTTAATTACTCTTACACTTTTGCAGGAAGGAGGCTGGAGAAAATCTCTCTTGGACATGACTGTGACAGTAGATTATATGATGGAAGATATGTTCTTCTTTCCTAGAAAAGGTAAAAGAAGTTTATTACAATCTCTTTTCCCTTGGGGTGTTGTCTAAAGCATTTCTTTTCAAAAGAGGATAAATGAGTCTGGACTCCTCCATATTATAATGACAATGTGCTCTCAAATGCTAAGGAAAGCATAAAGCAGTAACATTTGGTTTGTTTTGGTTTTGATCTGTTGAATTAAACCACGGTATGGGAAGGAGTAGTCTCTTATTAATCACCACCACCTTAAACATCTGACTTAAAGAAGTTAAAACCAAGTAAAACTCAGGAGTTGGTTTTACTCAGTCTTTTATAAAAGCTGGGGACTTCACCACTAGCTCAGAAAAGACTCCTTGGTCTATATCTGTTAGACCCAGTAATTTAAAGATAGTACAGTAATTAAAATAAAAATCAAGACTTTCTCAAGAGGTAGATGTCTGCTTATTACTCTGAATTTAACAAGTAAACTGTTAACACTGTAGACTATAGTTCCCATTATCTTTTAGCAAGTTTGACTAGATTATCATAGAATCATAGAATGGTTTGGATTGGAAGGGACCTTAAATATCATCTCATTCCAACCCCTCTGCCATGGGCAGGGACAACTCCCACTAGACCAGGTTGCTCAAAGCTCCATTCAACCTGGTCTTGAACACATTGTGTAGGGGCATCTACAACCTCCCTGGACAACCTCTTCATCACCCTCATAGTGAAAAACTTCCTCCTAAATTCTAATCTAAATCTACCCTTATCCAGTTTGAAGCCACTATGCCTCATCCTATCACTACAAGCCCATGTGAAAAGCCTGCCCCCAGCGCTTTCTTGTAGGCCCCCTTCAGATACTGGAAGGCTGCTATCAGGTCTCCCTGGAGCCTTCTCCAGGCTGAACCATCCCAACTCTCTCAGCCTGTCCTCACAGGATAAGTGTTCCAGCCCTCTGATCATCTTTGTGGCCTTCTTCCGGACTTGCTCCAACAGGTCCATGTCCTTCTTGTGTTGGGGTCTGCAGAGTTGATCTGACTTGGTTTCTGTAGAATTCGCATGATTTTGTTATGGATGCCTTAGCAACAGGCAAGTCTTTAGGCAGTTGACTGCCTCCACATTGAACCCAAAGTCACTGTGCCTGTGTGGTGGAGTCCTCATGTGGAGGTGCAAAGCAGGCAGAACAGAACTCCTGAATGTGATGTAGGATCTTGCTGTGCCCCAGGGTGGTCAGAGGGCCTTCCCCTTTGCACGAGGGCAGCCATGGAGACAAGACAAGTATCTTCAGATTAGATTTGGAGTTAGTTAATTTTCTTTGTTGAGCTTTGCTAAGCCACTGGACAGCTCTTGGACCATAGTCAAGCCATGCTCATTTGATTCTCTATCGGTGGATGTGAGGAGGAAAGTGCAGGGATGAGAAGTACCAAGAGGGCTTGCTTGAAGGCGTTCCCTCCTGTTTTTGAACACTATTATTCCTGTCTAAACCCACACCACAGCTGCTGTTGAGCAGGCACAAGAGAAGTCAGGCAACAGCAGCCTGTTTGCAGTGGTTTCAGGTGGTTGGGGAAAGATGTTGGTAAGTTAGATTTCACTTTGATGTCCTAATTTATATTTTCAATTTTCTTTGAGAAGAAGGTGCATAATATTGATCATAAGAAACTTTTTGTCCCAATAGCAGGAAACCAGGTTCAGAATTAGGAACAAGAATGAGGTTTAATAGAAAAACCTTTCTCACAGGGGAAAATAAACATTTGGGAAATAACTTGAAATGCAGATGGATCACAATTTTAGAGTGGTTCTTTAATAAAGATGGAAGAATTACCTGCACAAAATAATAACCATACTCCCAGTCTCTAGCCAGGAAAATGATTACTTATTATTGAGTTTGGAAGAATAAGAACCTTTGGCACTACAGCAGTGAAAAAATGCATTTTAAAATACAAAAGAATACATGGAAAGCAATTTTTTTTATCTAGGGAGCTAGAAATAATACACCTGCAAGTATAATGAATGCCATAATATTGGCACTCCTTGGGGCACTGAACAATTTGTACCACAGTTATAGGTTCGTTCTTGCTATTAATTTGAAATAAAATAAACATTTTTTCCAAATCTTTGTTGTATTTCTGGCTCTCATTTATTGTTCACCAACTCTTTTCCCTTGTGTTTTGTCTTTGCCAACTCTTTCTTATTCTCTTATGTTTCTTGTCCATTCTTTTAGCTGTTTCTCTGGCTATGCTCCATCTCCTTAGGTTACCTCCAAAAAAACAACCAAAAAAAGGAGTGCCTCGTGTCCTAAACTACAAAGGCAGTTGAACACACACCAGAATATGGTTTTCTTCGCTGTCAGGTTTTCTTTAAAAGCACACTAAGTAGTAAATACTGACTTGTAATAGATAGTTGGGTGATCTGAGTAGCACAGGGAAATTCAGAAATATATTTCATACATTAGATGATTATGTTTTTAAAACTCTGAATTACAGAACAAAACAAACAAAACCAAAGAACAAACAGCAAAACAACAAACAGAAAAAAACCCCATTCCTCTCTTTTTTGAAATTTGTGTTTTGAACTCATTCTCACCCTAAGCCCTTATTTACTTTTTGTATTGTAGCTGCAATGATTTGCTGTTTCAGTTTTGACACAGACTTTGTTTCCTATTTCTAGTTTCCTCCAACAGCAAGGAAACTCATTGCCTTAGTCACTAAGTTGCTGTTACTGACTGAACTCCATCTGGATGAATCCCTGTGACACTGCATTTGCAAGGCCTCATGCCCCACTAGCATATTTGCTGCAGCTTTGCTACTCTACATACAATGTGAATGTATTTCCTCTGATACTACTGCTGTGAATTAGATTATATGAAAAAAAATTACAGTGGTCATGTGAACTGAGTCTGCTCTTGCTAACCCTGGAATTAGGTGAGCAAAATGAGACACAGTTCAGGTACAATGTAGTATGGGTTGCTAACCCATTGCTGACCCAACGCTAGTAAGTGTCAGTGAAAACTGAAAAGCAGTGTCTATGCTAGGCAGATGTAAATGTGGGATACCATGTAGTTCAACTGGCTAGACCTCTTATGAGCCTTTAAAGAATGAAGGTTTGAATCTGAATTTCTTCTTTTCCAGGTGACCATATCAGACATTGGATACAGGAAGGGAGATCAAGCACATAGGTTTTATTTTAAAATTAAAAAATGAAACAAAACCAAAACCCCAAAACTTTTGCTTTACTGAGCATTGCAAAAAAAATCTCATAGGTTGACTTTTTAATAATTACTGATATTCTTCATTTTGGTCACCAGTCCAAGAAAAAGCACTCTGTAGGTATGAAACCCTAAAGCATGAGATTTACATATTAGAGGCCCCATGCAGCTGACAGCTACATTACAGGACTCTGCACACTGAAAGTGTCCTGAGCTGTTGTGCAATCCAAACCTGGTAAGACAGCAGCTTTCTTCCATTTTCTGAAACCTGAGGCTGTGCCATTAACAAGTATGCTGTCAACAAAGCTGTGACTTCTAGGCAATCCCTTCATAGGTACACACCCCATGAGGACAGCCTTAAGTACTTTCTATCTAGAGCATATAGTATTACTGAGTCAAAATATACTTGAATTTCTAGGTCTGTGGTTTCACAGCATAGTTATTTCAGTCAATAGGTAGGAAAATATGATTTTCAGAATGAGACTCCTACTCTATTAGTCTGGTATATCCCAGTGTTATGATACAAAAGAAAAACAATGTTCTTGTTATTTCTGGAGGTTTAAGGAGATTACCATACCCTGGGATACAATGGTACTTTTCAGCTATTAATGCTTCTAAAATTCATTGAAAGTAGTATTCAAATCCAAGAAAGATTACATTGTATTCTGCATGTATTAAACAATGATCTGGGGGTAAATTCAAGGATGCACGTTCTTTCATTCTTAATAAAAAATTAAAAATAAAAAAAAAGGATTAGGTTCAGAGCTGTGTAGCATTAACTTGAGTAAATCAAATGAACACGAATGAAATCATGAACAGAAATTAAAACATTAATCTCTGTTTTATGATGTAAAACACAAATTTCAGGCAGCTGAAGATAAGCAGAAGGAACAGTAGATAGAGAAATTAAGTATCCAAATAATTATATTTATGTCACCTTCACAGATTACATTAAAAAACTGGAAGCAGATTCCTAAGGGGAAACAGAAAAACAAGAGCTGTCATAAAAACAAGCTCATAAAGCTATCTACATGTGCTGCATTGTTAGTTGCACTGGTCTGCACAAGCATATGAGGTTCCAGTGTGTCATGTGGAGGATATGGAAAGGAAAATTAGCAAGTCATTAAGGAAATGACTGGTAAGCAGTTCATGATATACTGCCAACATCAGCTTATTTGCATTGCTGAAGGTTGAAACAGGATGTTACCTGCAAGCCTAGATGGAGGGAAAGGGTTCTACACTAATTATTAATCTATTTATACCTGCAGGCTGCTTTATTGCTTTGAGATAAATAATACATATGACAACAAGTGACAATCAAAGGTAAATTAGATTTATGATCCATTAAAAAATGAGAAAAATTAAAAATAGCTGTAGTTGTTGCTCACAAGATAACCTTAGCAGGAGACTGAAAAATCTGTCTCTAGAAGGCTTCCTTTAAATGACTTGTTTGGGTATAGTTGTTTTGTGGTGGTTTCTTTGATTTCATTTTGAGATCAAAGAAAAACTGTTGCAAGATTTTCAAACAGAAAAGCACACATGGAGCTCTGTGTGTCAGCATATGTGAAGGATTTCAGTAGACAATGTATGAAGGCAGGTGCTGGTATTTGAAACAGTGAAAATACCTTTGTTTACTTTTAAAAATGTGATTGTTTATCTTTTGCAATTGCAAAGTAAAGAGCTTGACCTCCCTATTGTAAGTGCTACTGAAGGATATCTAAAGTGACTAATCAAAGTGACTTATCAAAGACTGTTCTAGTCTTTGATAAGCCTTTCAATATAAAAATGTTTCCTAATGTCTAACCTAAACCTTCCCTAGTGTAACTTGGTGTCACTTCCTCTTGTCCAATCAGTTGTGACTTGTGAGAAGAAACCAACACTCATATGTCTGCAACCTCCTAGCAGGTAGTTGTAGAGAGCAGTAAGGTCTCCCCTTAGCCTCCTTTTCTTCAGACTGAACAACCCCAGCTCCCTCAGCTGCTCCTCATAGGACTTATTCTCAAGACCCTTCACCAGCCTTGTTGCTCTTCTATAGACCTGCTTGTGCACCATGATGTCTTTCTTATACTGCAGTGCCCAGAATTAAACACAATACTCAAAGTGTGGCCTCACCAGGGCTAAGTACAGTAGGACAATCACTTCTGTAGTCTTGCTAGCTACACTTTTTCTGATACAAGCCAGGATGCTGTTGGCCTTTTTGGCCACCTGAGCATACTGCTGTACTTTTCTGCCAAGCAACTTTCACACCAGTCTTCCCCAAGGCTGTAACATTGCAGGCCAGTTGTTGTGGCCCAAGTGCAGACTCGGCACTTGGCCTTGTTGAAGCCCATATGATTGACCTCAGCCCATCCATTCAGCCTGTCCAGATCCCACTGGAGAGCCTTCCTACCCTCAAACTTGTCAACACTCCCACATAAATTTGTGTCATCTGCAAACTTACTGAGGGTGCTTTCAATCTCCTTGTCAAGGTCATTGATAAAGATGTTACACAGGAGCGGCCCCAGAACTGAGCCCTAGAAAACAGCACTTGTGACTGGCTACCAACTGGATTTAACTCCATTCACTACCACTCTTACAATATTTGTTCTAGGATTTGATTTGTGGAAGGTGCAGTGCATTCTCTCACAGGGTTGCATTCTTCATCCTGTAGCGCCAAAATCTAGACATGGATGAGGATTTACTGGAAATATTATGTACTTAGGGAGAACCTTTGCTCATGCCAGAAAGGGCTGAATTTGTCCCACTTGCTTTTATGCTTAGTACTTGTAATAATGTCATCTTTACTTTATGGTTCATGACTCTTCCACTTTTTAAACAGAGACAGCATGTGGGCTATCTCCAGGTTCTAGGAAACTCCAAGTTCTGCAGCAGCTCCACAAATGTTCCTTCACTTAAAAGATAGCTGATACCCAATGGCCTTTTGAACCGTTATTTCATCTTGCTACAGACCACTTTCTGCAGAATCATTCTGTGATTTCTGTCACCAGTCCCTGCAGGGCTGTAAGTTTCTTATGATTCTTTCACTCTGTCAGTTGCTTTTTCTGCATCAGTCAAATTGGCTATAGAGTTGCTTTTCCTGGACTTAACGTACTTCCGCACCCATATAGCTGTTTCCCTTGTGTCCTATTGAGTCTTTTCTATTAACTGTGTCTTAGAATTTTAATGTTCAAGCCTGTTTCCTGGTTTAGGTGAGTCTCAGTTAACCAATTATATCATATTTCTCCTTACACATAGTGCATTTTCAGGTCTCTGTTTTGTATTGCCCTTAGGTCTCTCTAGACTTCTCTTATGTGAGATACAATAGGTCCTCTCCTGTTTCTGCAGATTTTTCTGGACCAGTTTTGTTAGCAGTGTCTTCATTATTTGAACTCTTCTAGCTTCTGGAGAGACCAGAGGGATCCTCTTAATGCATGTCCCTATAAGATACTGTGCTTACTGGCCAAAGGGAACCATAAAAAGCACTTGCATATTTGAATCCAGCCAGATGTGTGTTCCCTGTCAAAAGGGTTACTGGGTAGCATGTAGCCATACAGGTATCAGAAAAAAAAAAAAAAAAGGTTTTAAAAGGACCTATTGGAAGCCAGCCTAAATTACTTACATGAGGTTCTACTTTTGGGCCACCAAGGAAACAGGAGAGTGTCTAGTTCAGCTCTAGGGTTCATGGGCACAAATATTATTCCCATAGGGCTAGTAGTACAAAAAGTGCACAGACTTGGTCACACCTGCTGCCACATTGCTCTGCAATCCCTAGGGTGGAGCAGAGAATGGCTGCATGGCACCAGGCTATTTGAATTTTACACCCACTTTTACCACATGGTTTTTGCATGATTGGTGGCCTCCTGAGAATGTGTCTCTGTGGCTAAAGGAAAAAAAAGTGTACTGCCAATGAAAACACAAATATAATTATGCTCTGATTTGGTATGAATAGCCTGAAAATAGCATGCAGAGCCTTCTGTAAATTTCTTGCAAAGTTCTCTCATATATCTGGGGGATTTTCCCTATTGTTATGTTCACAAGTCAACACAGCTATAAGTTCCAGATTACTTTTCTCATTAATTACACTAAAAAAATTCACTGGGGAGGAACATTAAGTGTTTTCTCCTTTCCCTGAGCAAACAGTGCCAGGATACTAAATAGAGCTGTGGCAGCTGTGCTTGCTCCCTCTGTCATCTCTGCTGTGTTGCTCTGGCCCAGGAGGCAGGCAAAACTCCAGGTCATTTCCCTCCAGGAAGGGCTGACAGTCATGACAGTGGGATCTCTCATATACTATGAAAAAACATCAAGCAAATAACCAAAACTGCATCGAGAACATCTTAAAATTCCTCTGCTGTCTCTTCCTGTTTCTGAAATCACACAGGAACAACTAACTCTTCTGTCCAAATTTTTTCAGCTTGATGAGCATCCTTGGTTGTCAGTTTGTGACACTTTGAAGCAGCCTGGTCTTAATTTCAAAAACTGCGTAGCATTTATCAGAGTCCTTTAGAATATCTAATATTATATATTTTCACTTTCTAAGGTCATTTTGTATGAATAAACTTTCCAATTTTTATGCTTATCAGTTATAACTGGATGTTGGCAGACACTTGCTTTTCCAACATAGTTAAACTCATATATCTTTTTTTCAAATGTACAGTGTAACTGTGGAACCTGCAAATGCAGCTCATTGTGCACCATTAGAGAGAGAAGAATTTCACAGCTAAGCATTATTGCACTTGCCTAGTGAGGAAAGCTATAGGTGTTGAAACTCTTTAGAGAAAATCCAGGTACACAGTCATTATTAAAGTGCCTAACAGTATCAATCTCTCTTTTAATTGCTGCTATTCAAGGCTGTTTTCAAACTGCTTCTCAATGTCAAACCATTTTTCAGAGATATTGACAAATGGAAGTAATATTATTTAAGGTCATACCTTCTGTCAAAATGAATTCCATATGTCATTAGCTTAGGATTCATTTATGTCAAGGGAAGGGTCTGATCCTTTATATTTTGTGTACCAAGTATAGATTTATTTCGGATAGGATTTTTTTGGTGACTAAATAACATGAAGGCTGGAACTGAAGGAGTTAATAATACATTCTCAAGATGAATACTGTGATCAGCAAGGGTTAAAGTATCTTTTATTGGTTTGTAACCGAATGTTTTACTTCAGCCTATAGAAGCCATAGGTAATACTCAAAATAAATCACATTAACAGGTTCCCCAAAAGCGGTCAAATTACAGGATTACTTAAGAAAACCCCTGGGTACATGTGCGCGCATTATGCACTGTATCAGCACAAAAAGACAGCAAGCAAGACTAAAAAAGCTATACTTTTTATTTTGCCAATGAATCTGTTGCACTTTGCAATGTTTAAGTGGGCTTATACAACATAAACATTTGGGACATTTAACATATCAAGCTCAAATAAAAATGACATGCAGATCGTTCACTTCTGAAGCTGCCTTGTGTTCAGTTATTGGAACACTCCATCCCTGTGGTTTCCGAAATATTATAAGTATATATTCCAGATTAAACTTTCTATTTTCCTCAAGGTAGTGTTGCTTTTCAGCCCTCAATGGCTTGGTTTTTGCCTAAAGAATCAGGTCCTATCAGCAAAATCAAAGGCGATTACACAGCTCAGTAGTCATTTAGGATTTCTGTGGCTCAATTAAGCATGTATAGCATGCCACAGCCACTGCGACTCTGTTTATTCAGTGAAAGTGCTCTGTAATTTATTTAAAATAATCCATCTTTAACAAATAAAGAGGCCATTGACTGGCCATCGCTGCAGGCATCCATTTAAATGCTGCCTTCTTGATGGTCTGTTTTGCTGGTTTAAGTTAAATACCTGACAAAAGTGATTCAGTTTTTTGGAAATAAGATTTGTATGCATGGTGTTTATTTTCTTTTACACCAGTAATCAGTTAGAACTCCTGTTTAGCAGATTGACCATTAAAAATGATTAATGTTATTCACTCTGATAATAACAGATTGTGACTGCCAGCTCTTTGTGTGTGTGAGAGGGAGAGTGTGTGTGTTTAAAACTGCTCAGGGATTGTGTCCTTATACACTTTTCTAATCATGTTAGACCTATTACTGTATACATATATTGAAAATTAGATTAGATGACTACGACCAGTGACAAAACCTCTTTTCTTTCCTAACGTGCAGCTTGCTTTTTTGCTTCTTTTCCCACTTGACTCTTTCAGAAATGAGTCATTCATCTAAGCAACACCAGCAAGCTGCAATAAAGACTTGCCAGTACTAGTGGATCTTCTCTGAGCATCAAAAGATTGCAGTATAAGTTCCTGGTAAGTGCCGTTACTTTTTGCACTGGAACATGACCAACTGAGAAGAAGCTATTGCTCTGTAATGAGAAACAGGCATTAAAAACCGTTTTGGGAATAGAGCAGAGTATAGTGCTAAATTTCCAGTGGAAAGGCAGTAGAGAAGTCTGTTGGTTAAAGGACTGCTTCTTAGGGTTAAGGATAAATAAAACTCTTGTAGCCACAATGGCACCTCCTGTCCAGCAGCCACACAGTATAGCTGTGTCTTGTCCTCTTTTCAGACTTAAAAACCAGCCCATGAAGAACAATGTCAACCTTAGAGGAGGTGAAACTAAGCTGTTTGTGTTATTGAATAATGGCTTTTTAATGGTAGTTAAATAGAATCATGGACAGCACTCAATATTTCTTTATGTAAGCATCTAAAGAGAGTATGTCTCATGTTCACAGAAGATTTTCAAAGTCAGAGCAGTACATGTGCTTTATTGCAGTAAGTTTATTCTCACACTATTTCTTCTTTTTGTTTTTCTTACAGAAGCCTTACTAACAGTTAGCTTGTACCTGCTTAGATGAGAATAATTTTTCAATGCATGTTGCTTGAAGAATGGGTAATTATATTTTAAACATGCAGATTTATTCCAGAGCTCTGGAGACTATAACACATTTTTAGTAATTTATGTTATCATGCTTTCACATGGACCTCTGTGGTACCTGTAGTTGAAGAATACAGCTAGCTTTATTCCCCATTTCAGCTACACAAGGCAATCTAGTTAGTACCTGCACATCTGGAAACAACACAAAGAACTAGAGATTCTGTCTAGCATGACACATTAATATGTATACTAATTTACCCTTAATTTTAATAGTTAATTACAGGCATGGAACTGAAGTCATAGCAGAGTAGTGAAAACTCTTATGGCTATGGATATGGTATAAGTCAAACTTAAGACACTTTTTTAAGGTATTCTAATTTATCTTTAGTTCAGAGCTTTGTTGTGTCTTTTAAAATTGTTTGCTGGACTTTTCCCATTCAGGCACTATGCTGTGTTCAACACACACTTGAGGAAATGATCATATTTTAAGACATTAGATCAACCAGCATGGCATCATTTCAAGCCAAAACACTAGCTCCTCAGTTAGGAATCATGGTTGTATTGATGACTGTGACTGTTACAGCTGTATAGATAAAACTGACGCAGCAGGATCTTATCACTAGAGTTAGGTGGTAGACAAACAATCACGTATTCACACTCAAGTTCAATCACAAGCTTTGCACTCAAGCACTCAAGGCCACAGCTGGAATATGTTGTTCAGTTTTGGGCCCCCGATTACAAGAGACACAGAGGTGATGTAGCATGTTCAAAGAAGAGGTGAAGTGCCTAGAGAACAAGACTTGAGGACTGGCTGTGGGAACTGGAGTTGTTTAGCTTGGGGAAAAGGAGGCTCAGGGGAGACCTTATCGCTCTCTATAACTACCTGAATGGAAGTTGTAGCGAGGTGGGGGTCAGTCTCTTCTCCCCATTAACAAGTGATAGGACCAGAAAAAATGACCTCAATTGCACCAGGGGAGGTTTAGATCATACATTAGAAAAAATTCCTTCACAGTAGGGGTTGTAAAGCACTGGAACAGACTGCCCAGGAAAGTGGTTAAGCCACCACCTAGGTTTACAGTTGGACTTGATGATCTTAAAGGTCTTTTCCAACCTGAATGGTTCTATGATTCTTTAATTCTATGATTCTTTGAAATACCTGAGAATGAAATCTCTAGCCTATCAGTGGGCACAGAAGATATACAACAAGAAACATGGAAGGGAAGAGTAGCCTGAAATCCTATCTTGCTGTAACACGAAGAAGTCTTACTTATGGCTGCAAATAGGTATCTGGTCCTCTCCTTAGTGTCTCCTTTAAAAACAAAAATAAAAACAAAAATATAAACAGAAGGCCTTCTTTCTTTTGAAGTACAAACGTGAGAAGTAATGGCTGCTAGGGCATTTGTCTCAAAAAATGTTAGTTTGTGGCTAGTATTCTCCTCTGCCTTGGAGGTTACCAACACAAGTTTTCTATGCCACCCAGGAGAATGTCCTTGTCAACATGTACACGGATGGGGTCTGAATCTTGGTCAAGCTGAGGCAGGAAAGAGGAGTGCATCTCTTCTGTTTGGAGGGTGTGTAAGACAGACCTCCACTCACTTCAGGAGCTTCCAGGTCATGCAGAGGTGCAACTGGATTATTTAGGTGCCTCCAGGATTAGAAGAAAATTGACCATGTTGAGTTGCATTTTAGGATTTATGTACTGTATTTCTACTTTGTGTAAACTAGTCTGATCTCAGAGGCCACTGGCATGGAAATGTTTCCTCCAGGGTTTAGCACAAGGAGAAACTGAGGTACCAGATACTGAATTAATTGCCTAAGGTCAGACAAGGCAATGAGGGGAACAGGGGGGGAAAAAAAAAATGACCTAACTCCAAGCCTCATGTCCAATGTGTGGGATGACATTGCTATCCTGAATGGGATCTTTGTTTGGGTGATGAAATGTAGCACCCTGAGAAAAGGTAAGAAGACTTGAAGAACACAGATTTTCTTTGCACTTATAATTCAGAATGTTGCTTCTCATTCATAGTGGTGCAAATATATTACCTTGGTGAGAAACCAAGGAGAACAGGGACCATAGAGCAGGAGCAAGCCTGTGGGTATACATGTGGGAGAGAAACAGAAATTATGCTGTATGAGACATTGGAGGACTTCCAAGTATTTTTATTCATTATTACTATTTTTATGTGAAAGGGAACAGCCTTCCAGGCCTGGATGGTTTGCCTGGAGCTGGGATTTTGGCAAATTCTAATCCAAATTTGTGAGTGTATGTATGTGTGTATGTGTGCGGGGTGCTTGCACGAGGTCCAGAGTATGCAGCTTTTTTTCTGCTAATGCTCACATTTACCTCTTTCATCCTCTCCTGTCAGTGCAATGAGCCTTTTATTTAGTCATATGACATTAAACTTCCAAACTTACTAGTGTTTTTAGAAGATAATTCATTGGATAGACTTTTTTTTTTTAATTGAAACATGTGTGAAAATACCAACCTATGTGATTAAAGAATATTTTGAAGCTGAAAGAATTTTTTCTATGAAAATATGAAAACTTTTTTATCACATCATCTAGGGTAAAAGTGCTGATTTTTAAAAATTCTTGTTAACATTTAATTTGTGTTTATGATACTTAGAAAAAAGGAAGAATTAATGTTTCTATGACACAAAATGAACTCAATTTAATTTAACAGAAAATTTTATTGAGACACCTTTTCAGAAACCTATCCAAACAGTGGCTTGGTAACCATTGTGTGCAGGCACATTGATTGCTGAGATCTTACAGGAAAAAAAATACTGGATCCTGTACATAAATTGATTGAATGTTTTAATTTGCTGGACGTAACTTGCTCATTAATTTGTGACAACATATTAGTCACATCATAGAACTTAAGTTTCCTAGTAAACAAAACATAGTAATACATCCTTTATCTTGTTTTGCAGAAGGGCATGAAATGCTTTTACAAGAAGAACAGGTAGATTTTATATTTTCAGTGGGTTCTCATAAAGTGAGGGAGAGAAAGGAATCTCCTTTTGTTTATTGTGTTTTAGAAGCAAGAAACAACTGGAGAAGGTTTTACCCAGCTGTACAGGCTTGACCTTGACTTTGAGCTTTAGTTTATTGTTGTTTTGATGTTAATTTCAAGTGGACTTTAATCAACACATATTCTAGCTGCTATATTTAAAATAGTATCTTAAAGTGATATACATCTGTAAGCAAACTGCCAGTACAAGAGCTGTGTAGTTAGTGGTTATGTCCCCAGTCGGCCTTTTCTGAAAGAAAATAACTGCTACCTTTGGTGAAATAAACTCACTATAACTCAGTATAAACTTCACAGTTACTTTATTATTATTATTATTGTGATGAGAAGGGAATAAATATTGTATAATTGCAGAAAACATGATTCAAATGCAAGAGAATGAAAAACAGAGGCTGCCTTGCTGATGGACTGGGGTGCTTAGGGTAAAGGGCTCTTCAGATATGCCTCAGTTGGGAGAGGTGGGTGGAGGATGCAGCTGACCTCAGGGTGAATTGGGAGCTTTTCTTTGGTCATGATTTGCGGTGTGAAAGCCCTGTGCATTTAGGACCCCAGTCTTACCAAGTACCAGTTACTCTAGTCAGGCTTCACATGTAAGAAGTAATGGCACCGGGGTCTCTCTCACACAGGGACTTGCTGGTGTGAGTAAAGCACATCATTGAGCACCTGTGGGTGGCAAAACCATTTCTAACTGCCTTCCAGGCAACTTTGTGTGATACCGTGTGACAAAGAAGTTGAGAACCAGTAGGAATGCACTTCAGGAGCTTATTTGAATAACTCAAAAACCTGCAACTGAATTGCTACAATGATTTGGGAGTTCTTGTGTGGGCTCTCCATACAAAACATAGCAATATAAGAACTATAGAAGTCATCTTCCTAAAAGGATCTCTAGACCACCTTTTTCTAGCAGCCCACAAATAAAGACCAGATTTAATAAGAGAAAATACATCTGGTTTCTTTACATTGCAAAAACCCAGTGGAGATCCTTGGGATTTAGTCTTATGAATTATTTGCTGGGGTTTCTACAGAGTTTCTAACTGAGAGCCAGGAACGTAATATCCAGATGGAGTCCTTCAGGTACACAAGGCAAAGGAAAATGTAGTGTGATGTTTAGTAAGGCAATTTCTACTGTCTTTATTTTTTTTTTCAGTATTTGTAAACCAGACGTGCTTTAAAAATATTTAGGGAAGAGCTGATTTGTGAAGCAAATAGCTCAAGCTCTAGTGGTTTGATTAGCCACATGTTTCTTCTGAAAACAAAGCATATCACATGTAAAGGGAGCCTGGAATAAATTAGCTTGACCCCATCAATAACTTCAGTGGATGATCTGCCCACTGTGTATTTCCACATCTTCTGGGGAGTCATTTAAGATGCATGGCTATTGAAAGCTTAATACAGTGTTGCAAAATTGTACATGCCTAATTACCTGACAGTGGTATTACTATCAATAGGAGTGTAAATTACAAGATGTTCTTGGGTTTTTCAAATGTAAATATCATCATAATGAGAAAGGCAGGACATGTAGCGCTTGTGCTTGCTCATCACAGCTAAATAAGCAAGGGTTAAAGTAACACAAAAAGCATGGTGAGAAAACAGGTGGCTAACTTAAACATGATTATAACCAAAACTGTCACCAATGAGTTGCTTAGGGCTTCTTGTAGAGGGTTGTTTTGGAAGGAAGGGTAATTTCTTTCTCTCTCTCAAAACCCCACTGCCAGCCATCTGTTGATAATTATTGTCCAGTCTCTGCTGAGAACTTGTGATATTTAATATTTCCTCACCACTTGAACAAATAAGCGATAATAACTGCAAGGTACTTGACCACAGGAGTAGAAAGGCATGTAGCATGAAAGATTCTGTGTACACCTTGGTTTTTGAAAACAACTCAGTGATAAAGATAAATATGAGTTCTTAAGGAATTGGAAAATAGGTGAGTTGCACAATGTCTCTGGGAAAAAAAAAATTACAGTTAAAAGCTTAAAAGTGGTCTATTCTTGTCTGTTTCTTGTTATTCTTTATTTATGTTATCCTTTCTCATAGAAAATATTGGGCAATCTATTTAGTTGTGTATTGAATATGTAGGGCAGGTAATCTGAAGACATCTCAATTTATTGCAATGTTTAGTTTTTTAAATTGTCAATGTTTTTATAATTATATTGAGCCGTACATAGTAAGAGTGATGGAGACCAGAGATCATTGCATCTAGTTTAGAAATGGTCTCTGAATTCGTGCAAGAAACTGTAATTACTGTTTTAGCTTTCTTTTTTCTTTCTTCAATTATACCAATAAACCATGCTGTTATTTCAAGTGCTTGGAACTTTACAAATAACTACTATCTCAACTTCATGACATCTATGATGTGCTACTTCTAAGCTTATTTTAAAGGTCATCTGATAACTATATTTTGTGTTTAAGCTTTCACAGTCTGGCATTTCATTGCCTCTGGAATGAAATCCCTTGTTGATGACATTGCTCAGCATCTTCCAAAACTCAAATCCAACATTTTCCAAGGTTGTTTCTGGACCCACAACTTCAGAACTCTTCTGGTCTCAGTGTTTGGAAAAGCTGTTCTTTCTCAAAGCACCACAAACAGAGCATTCTGAGCTGATAGCAAGAAATATTGCTTGTAGCTTTTAAATAGGTAACTTTGGGTGGCTTGATTAAAATCTCAGCAGCCCTTATCCATTAGAATATATGTTTTTTGATTATTTTTTTTCTTATTGGTTTTGCCTTTCTTCAGAGGATTCTGTAGGTACAAACCTGAGTTCCCTCACCTCAAAGCTGATGAGATTTTGGTTAGCATTTCCACCTCTAAGATGGTTTCCCAAGCAGCTGCTCTGGAGCCTTTCCCTGCTCACCCTCACCTCTACCACCTGTTCACAGGCTGATCTCCCTGACCCCATGAACAAATGGTAAAGTGAAAAAAATTGTGGGAATGCTGATTTTTAATCCTTAGTTGAGTATCATTCTATATAGTTGCCAGGTGCTCGTACTAAACCCCCTCTCCCCAATAAACCTTTAAATTTTATGGGTGTTTCATTATCAAATTGAAAATAAAACCACTAAACAGGAAATAGTTATTCTTAAAGGTTCATATAAAATCAATTCTATTATCCCTTGGTAATGAAAAAGGAACCACAGGTCCCTGATATGGGGTGAATTTCTTAACATATATAAAAAGAACTGCACTTTTAAGGAAATTTATGAGCTAATGTGAGTCTTGAAAGTTCTTTGCATCATTGAACATTCACTTTTCATATATAGTTTTATTATTACTTTAAAAAGATGAACAAAAACCAAAGAGGCAACAAAATCCCAAAGCTACCTGTTGGTCATAGATTGCCTAATTTTTTGTATATCTGTTTTCCTTGATTGTTTTGGAGGAGCAAAAATTAGAGTCCTGGGACATTATGAAAAACATCATGATAAAATAAGTAAGAATAAGAGAGGGGTCTGGTTAGAACAAAAGAGAGACTAGTTTCAGTCCACACTAACTTTTCTTTTTGCTATTGGAATGTAACAAATATTAACTACTACTGCTCTGCTGTACTTCATTATGTAAATATTTGTGTAAATTCACACTGTGAATGTATTAAGTGCTTTGATGGGCAAAGAGGAGAGTTTCCCCATGTGCTGGTTTCTTCTTAATATGAAGCAACAGCACTGTATGCACTGACTGAACTTCACACTCATGCTGTTCAGCATCAGCTTGAGTTCTCAGTTCTCTTTTTTCCTTCTTCATAACTGGTTTACTTACCAAAACCAACTCTGTTGCAATGCAGCAATTCCCAAGTAAATTCTCCAAGCCAGCACTACAGAATTAAAACTACTTTTTTTTTTTTTTTTTCTAAATGAGCTGCTGATCTGGAGGCCTTTCTCTGTCCCACTTCCTTTGTAAGATTAATTAATATACCATGAAAAATGCCAAGAAACTGTATATGTTTCCACTTGTGGCATCTCTAATCCTTCAAAGAAGAACGTGTTTGGAACTGGGAATTTTTAATACTCCACTGTGCTCTGCTTCTAGCAGACAAGTGTTAGATATTTTTTCACTGCTGTCAGTTTTGTAAATGTTTTAGTAGCAGTATGCATGCAGAAGTCAACAGGGAATTTTGTATTAGATAAAGTACGCTGAATCTGTCCTTCTGCCCCCAAAATAATATTAGTTATATCTTAGGTATCAATGCAATAAAAAAAGCTTTTCCTCCGATGTATAAATGTTGTAGCCATGGTAGTTAAGATGTTAGAGAAGCATGGCACATCAAAAGAGGAAATATTGGCATAATAAAAGATGTCACCTTCTCCTGAAAGCTTTTCTTCTTTATTATGTACTTTGACAGAGACGAGAACTTTCGTTATATCACTTTTATGAGTTGATTCCAGCTCCACTTGCAATGTAAAAAAACCAAAATAGCTATGAGACTGGAATACAGGTTTCCCTCATTAAAAAGAGAAAAATTTAAATAAGTACACCTGCATTGTCTTTATAGTGTTACCTTTCACTAGGAATTCACTCAGGTGAGCTAGTCAGTATAAAAAAGTTCTTAAAAGATTTGGCCTTGCTTTCTACTAACATATTTTCTTTCAGAAGTTTATAGTTTTTATAACTTTGTTCCCTCCTTGGAGAAGTTTAGGAAGTGCATTAGTCATATTGTATTAGGCATCTCTTAGATTTATAGCCTAATCTTTATACAGGGAAATAAATTTTGCAGAAATTGGTATATTAATTTATATTTTAAAACAGAAAGGAAAGGACTAAGAGATCTTTGTTTTGAAATTTTGTCCCAGGTTTGTAAATGTCCATATACTGCAAGATGTATGATATGGACTGGAGCAATTGATGTCTAGATTTTAAAATTCTTTAACAATGAAAACAGTTAGAATTTTTCCCAATTGTTAAGATATGAGTCAGATGTAATGGCTACATACCAGACCATGGGAATTGTGAGTGTATTTAAAAAATCTGTTGAGACTCTCCAAAGATGAAAATGGAGGGGTGACTGACAAATATCCCTGTCAGATCTAGAGAATAGCTAAAAATTAATATTTTCTCAGCAAGCATCTCATGCTTTTGGTTAAAATAAAACAAATGAAATTTTTTTAATGCAAATTAACCATATAGGATACCTTATGGTACATATCTAATGGTCCCTGTCTTTGTGCTGCAGACTAGTCAGCATTGCCAGGTTTTAGTGGTTGTTATGAAGATAGAATCCAGTATTTAATGGATTGACATAGCTGTATGTGGATTTAGAGGTCTCATAAGTATTGAGGGATTCAGATCATAGAATTCACTCCTCAAGTTCAGGCTAGTTATATTTTGTTACCAAAAAATCAAATATCTTTTTTTTTATTATTATTTTTTCCCTTGAATTTGAATATTTGGTTAAATTGAAAGGGACAGGTCATCTATCAAAATGGTATTTGTTTTGAAGGTGCTCACTGCACTTGCTATTCACTTTCCTGGGCTTCTAATTACAGTATTTTGCTTTCAGTTTATAAAGGGAAGCTCAGACTATTTAAGACAATTTGACTGGCTGATCTTCGTACTGTGAAACCTGAAGTGCTTCCACCTCTTGGTGAATGAATTCTGCCCTGTTACCTCATAACTTAGAGGAATTGAGTTCTTGACTTCATGGAAAGGAAAGTAGGGTGCCCAACAGAGGGTCACTGATGTCTCCAAGGATCCCTGATGGGGTCAAGCAGGGAATAGGGAAGTGAGATATGCTATGGGAGAACCATTATACAGGTTAGATATTTCTATATTTCCTGTGGCCAGGTGTGGAAAGTAGTCCTATAGCTCTCATGTTATCCAATGTGTTTATGTGGTGGGTTGACCCTGGCCAGCAGCCAAGTATTCACACAACCACTCATTTACTCCCTACCTCCCAGAGGAATGAATGGGAGAATAGGTAGAGAAAATATGAGAAAGCTTGTTAGTTGAGATATAGGCAGGTTAATAACTGAAGGAAAGAGAAAAAAGTAACAACTCAAGTGACACAAAAGCAGTCACTCACCACCTCTCACAAACAGACCAGTGTCCAAACATACTCTGAATGATGGCTACCTTGGAAGATAAACACCTCAGCCTTCTTCTGCTATCTGTTTTATTGCTGAGCATGACATTATGCAGCCTGGATTAGCCCATTTGTTCATTTTGGGTCAGCCTATTTGTCTGTGTCCACTCTCAGTCTCTTGTGCACCTGCAGCACCTGGGAAAAAGAGAAAGCCTTGGTGTTTTGCAAGCACTATTCAGCAGTAGTCAAAATGCTGGCATGCTATCAACGCTGTTTTAGTCATATGTCCAAAACACAGCACCATACAGGCTGCTATGAAGAGAGTTAACTCCATCCCATCCAGACCCAGTCACCTGGAATTCAGATATCAGGTGAAGCAGGTATGTCAAATTGACTGGTTCTGGGTTACTCCTGTGTAACCAGGTAATACTGAAGACACAGTGAAGATAGATTTAAGTTTGCAAAATTCATTGCAGCAAAACAAAAATGTCCTTAGAAATTCCCTTGAGGAAGGTAGTATTCTGTGCATTGTGCTAGTATTGAAAAGTGAGTAACAAATGAGAGAAAGATTAAATAAATTTTGAATAGTTGCACGTTCAGTCTGTACCATCAAAATCTGGTGGCACCAACTCGATGAGTTCAGCTTCTCTGAATAAATATTCAATTAAATAAGTAGGAGAAAATACAATATTTATATAACCAACTTAATTCTGCATTTTCTAACTTCAGGATGTTGAACTTTGCAGCCTTTTCAATATTATTTCAAGTCAACTTTTGATTGTGTAATATTTATTCTTAAAAGGACATTAGGTATCTTGATAGAAATTACATTGCTAAAGCACTATGATAGGCTTGGGTAAACTTAGTGGTTTGAGAATGGAAGTTGTTTCTGTAATAGAAGATAGATGTGCAGACATGCATTTACATCTCAAGAGATATTAATGGTCTTTTAAGAGAAATATTAATGCTTCTCAATATTCTGCTAGGAAGACAACTAATGATCTTTTCATCAGGAAAATTATTAAGGAATAATTCCAACATTTTACACCACTTGTGAATTTGTTTATTCTTCTGTGTTAACTATTTGGATGATGGAATGAGTCAGCTTCTAATACAACTTATAGATAATCTTTTTGAGACTAATTGAGGATTATCATCTGCCTAAATCAAATTATGAGCAAATGCCTCTAAAATGTCATACTAGTCTCTAAAATTCCCAGATGAGAAGGTCCATTTTAACAAACATTCTAAGTAGTTTCACATTTTAGTTAGAAGGAAAGTTTAAAAGCACTGAGTGACTTGAGAATCAATCTAGTATGGAGTGCACTCAAACAGCAGGGCAGCCTTCAAGGCATCCATCAGCAGAAGCAACCAACTATCACCACAACATTCATTTTAGGAGCCAACCCACAAGTCTAGGTGTTACTGCTGGAAAATATATAATGCAGCTTCACATTAGGATCCTAGAGCTGCCAAGCATATCTCCAGAGTAACTTTAACAGTGATTACACTTGATGAAGGAGGTAGAGGAAGTATAATCATGTGCCAGCAGCACCAGGAGGATAAGGGCAATATTGAAGTTCAAGTACGTTTATGTGAATTCTTATTCCTCCATTAAATAACAGTTTTTCATAGGATGAGCTTTGCCTACAGAAATCTCAGGTGTTTCTGTTTAGTGCTGGTCTCTTTTTGTAAATATATAGACTTTTAATTACAAGCAACCTGACAAGGAAATGTTTGAAAACACTGAAGACAGTAAATCCCATAATCATGAATTGCCTCTATGATACCATGCTAGCCTCTGAAATTCTCAAATGAGAAGGGTTCTTTTAACATGCATAAGTAGTTTCACATTTTTGTTGGAAAGAGAAGTCAAACTTGTGACAAAATAAGAAAGCTGAGGATGGAGGAGGAGTGTTATAAACTGCAGTCCTAAAGATTGTGGTATTATAACAGTCAATATTGATGGAAGAAATGTACTTTATTCCTGTATTTTATTTAAGTTATCTAGTGCTTGAAGTGAACACCCAGTCCACTGCCATCACAGCCAGTAAACAGATGTCTGGCCCAGAAGAGTTTATAAAGCAGTTCCATATGTTACCACTCTTCAGAATTCACATTAAAAGAACAAGCTGGAGCTTGTTAAAGAATTTCTGTCCAATTTACCTTTCTATCACAATATATGAAATCTATACCTCTGTGGGCAGCCAAATCAAAACTTATTCTCTTATTTAGGTCTACTTTGATGCTTAAGTAGCCTTCCTGCTAGTGTTCTGTGGGGAAATGCCTATCTATGGACTGCAGGCTAAGCAAGGGAGTTTTTGACAAAGTGCCTGTTTTTAACCTGTTCTAAGTTGTCATTGAAAGACTCCTTAGTAGGAATGTAGCCGTGAACTGGAAGAAAAACATTGTCCTGTAAAGAGAGCGGGAAGACTCCTGACAAATTAAGCTATGCTACTTTTAATGCTGACTACATAAACAAAGCCATCTAAATCTGAGTAAGTGACCCTGCCTTGCAAGCAGAGTTTGTCAGAGGGAAACTGTTTCTTCTCTGTTAAAAATGATGTCTCAATGATCACAGCTAAATATTGCAGACAAGGAATTGAGTGTTGTTCATATCTGAATTTAAGTGAGTGGAGTTACAATTTTACTTTTACTCTTTTTGTTTTGTTTTGTTTTGTTTTTAAAGAAAATATTTTTTTTTTTTGTGGTAGGGACCATCCTTTTCTTCTGTGCTGGAACAGACTCTTGCATAATGAGGGTGTTGAATCATGACAATGCCTACTGTAATACTGTCTGGTTTTTGCTGGGATAGAGTTACTTTTCTTCATAGTAGATAGTATAGGGCTATAATTTGGATTTGTGATGAAAGCAGTGTTGATAATTCAGGGATGTTTTAGGTACTGCTGAGAAGTGCTTACAAAGAGTCAAAGGCTTTTCTGCTTCTTATGCCACCCACTAGTGAGTAGACTGGGGTGCACAAGACATTGGGAGTTGTCACAGCAGGGACAGCTGACCCCAATTGACGAAAGGGGCATTCCATAACTTATGATGCCATGCTTAGCATATAAAGCTGGGGGAAGAAGAAAGAAGGGGACACATTTTGAGTGATGACATTTGTCTTCTCAAGCAATGGTTATGTGTGACAGAGCCCTGCTTTCCTAGGGACAGCTGAACATCTGCCTGCTAATGGGAAGTGGTGAATAAATTCCTTGCTTTGCTTTGCTAAATGGGCAGCTTTTGCTTTATGTATTGTCCTGGTTTGAGCTCGAACAGAACTAATTCTGTTCAATGATTTTGCAGGGGAAGAATGTACTTCAGCAACTACACGACAGTTATAAAGTGAAGAACTTTATTATCAGTATATCCCTTGGTTATATAGAGCAAGCCTTACTAGTCACGCATATCTACAATGCTGACTGGATACATGTGAGATCCCATACACTGTTCATGCGTCTAAACCTGTTACACGATTGGCTGTCATCTAACTCACCCAAGTACTCCGAACGTCCTGTTTTTCTCTACTTTATTCTGCTTTGTCTTCTTGCTTCATTGCCTTTTCTTCACCGTTCTTCTTTCTTCATGCCTTTTCCATGGTTCAAGAACAGTTCCTGATAACAGTGACCATTTTCATCCAACCAAGATCCCTCATGATTTGACTTTTCAGCTCAGACTCTTCTAAGCAACTGCTCTTTCTGAAGTTAAACACATATTTTTTTAGACAGGGTCTGTTTCTAGAAGTGAGAATGCTTGATGTTTACAGTTACTACCAAGTATTGACATGCAGAAAGGCTCTTGCTTATACTTGCTCTTATTGGACAATGATAAATCTTGTGTACCATGCTGGGGGTGCAGAAAATAAAAGGCTGCACATGCAAGGAGGAGAGGACAGGACAGGTGACCCTAAAATGACCAATGAGGGATTCCATCCCATATACAGCATATTCAGTATAAAGTTGAGGGATCACAAGAGCTGAACTCTTGGTTTTTCCTCTCTTCTTCAATGGCCAGCATCCGAGGAGGACTCTGTCCATTCTGCCTTTAGTTTGAATCCATGTGTTCTTGAATCCAGTCCTATAATCCAGCTCTGAATCCTGTTCCAATATGCTGCTGATTTCAGCCTGAGGCTTCCCCAGTGCCTGCCCAAAGCATCATTAGTGACAGTGGCATAATTGCCATCAGGGGGTTGGGTTCAATACTGGTTTTGTATGCATTTGTATATATTTAATATTGTTATTATTTTCATTAAAACTGGTTTTAGTTTCATTTCTAATCTATAAGTCTCTTCCCTTTATTCCTTTCCTTTTCCCCACTGGGAAGGGAAATGGGTTAATAGGGTTTGTGATTTGTTTAGTGTCTTGCCCAACCCTTGACACCTGTTAAACTGTCTTTGTCTCAACACACGAGTTTTCTCACTTTTACTTTTCTGATTCTCTCCCCCATCTCACTGGGTTGGAGCAAGCAAGGGTCTGTGTGGGGCTTAGCTGCCATCTGGGGTTAATCCATGACAAATATCAATAGTCTGCAATAATTTTTCTGGAGGAAGAGTGTTAAAATAAATCTATAAAAATCTCATTTATGAAAAAACATTTCAGTTTGTGTATGACAAAGGAAAAAAATAAATCATTCATAATAAAAAATTCTACACAGAAATAGCAGAGAAAGATGAGATTGCTGTCTACTGGAGAGGAAAAAGCAGCATTTCAAAGAGAGAGAAAGAAACCCTCTGCTGCAACTGGCATTCTTTCTAGGAATGCATACTCTCCACTTTAGGGCTTCATAGAAGAACAACTTTGAGTAAATCTGGTATGTCTGAACCATTTTCAGTGAATTTATTTGGTTAAAAAGTTGATACAGAAAAGAGATGTTTGACACTACATCACCTTGCTGTCCTCCTTGATCTGAGTAATTCAGTGTTCCAAAAAAAAAAGAAAGAAACTTTTCAAAACTACTCTAAAAGGAGAGAATAAAGAAGTTTTCAGGATTTGAAAAGCTTGACAATCTGAGTTAAGCAACAGGATCAGGCCACAGTTATTTTGATTGATCAGTCTTTGATCCAATCACTTATCTCAATATACTATGCTTTCATCCCACTGATGGATATGTAGCCTTTCTCCTTTCTTCCAGTCTTTCTTCTTGAGAAACAAACGGGTCTATCACAAACTGTCAGTGGGGGCAGGGAATTGGGAGAAAGAAGTGAGAGTGGATGGAGAAATTCCTTGAGTGAGCAAATCTGAAACTGTAAGGAAGCAAGATGTGATGTCATGCTCAGGGAGAGTTTGAAGGAGAAAATGGAGGGTTTGAATGCAGCTGTGGTGATCATTTGTCCCTATTTCCTTAGCCTGAGGTAGAGCCAATCTGAGATAACTGTATAAATAGGATAATACCCGAGTATTGAATTGTAAGGAGGAAACTGAAAGAAACAGAGATATAAAGTATTTTTCCTTTGAGAACACATTTAACAGCAGATGCATAAAGCAACAGTTTGAGGAAGGTCCTATTTGGACCTATTTGATCCCTGGATACGAGGAAAAAAATGTGTATATCTACATCATTAAGACTTTCTTCTGTGGCAGTTCAAGCAAAGAAGGAGAAAACTCAAAGTGACTGGCAGCCAGAGAGGAGAAAGGGGTTAAGAGGCGAGAGGAAAGCAGTCTTCAGGGAGCAATTGATTTCCTTGCATTCATTTTGTTTGTGTTTTTCCATCAGTGGGGAATAACCATAAGTCCACCTGCAGGTTTGGTTGACTCTGCATGATTTTTCAGTCTGCATACCACAGAGGTAAGCATTTCTGATTTTCATCAACAGAATGGAGAGAAATTCCACATAGCCCACACAGTATCTGAAAGTGGTGGGAAATGGGACAAAGCCTTTTGGATCCAGTTCACTTATAAATGTCTTATATATGCATTGGCAGAGAGTGCTTCTCCACTGGGAGCATAGCTGAGAGACTGAGGGTCGTAAAGGTGAACAGCAAAGACTTTCTTAAAATTGAAATTTTTACCTTTATGACACATGCAAAGCTCTCATATATTTGGAGAAATTCTGCCTCAATCCCTTAATCTAAACCATAAATTAAATTATCAAGAAATAGTGATGTTTAAACACTAAGCTGTCCTGTTAAGTTATCTGTCCCAACATTGAAAACATAGTCCTTTGTATTTTTCATGGTTATTATAATTTTTTAGGCCTTCATTCCCTCATTTACTTACTCTCTAAAATACAGCTGTGGGAGTCAGATCTTGTTTTCTGTAATATATGGGCCAAGTTACTTTATCTATTCTTTTCCATTTGAACCTATTTCTTCCTAACATGTAAGCAAGACTTTTAAAAGATATAGTAGATGTATACTAATAGTAAGAGTATACTAAGTGTATAGAATTGCAGGTGATGTACATTGAATGATAAGTTAAACCTATTGAGATTCTCCATCTCTGTTGCAGAACAGAATGAAATTTGAAGTGGAATGACGGTGAAAATGTTCCACTATCTGTTTATTTTTGGAGTTCTTATTTTTTCCTTCTGACATTGCCTGTGGTTGAACTCAGGGTATCAGATCATATAGTCCTTGCATGTTGCCCAACATGAACCCTCCATTTTTTCATGCTTATATGCTGACCCCACCCAAGACTTATTTTTTACTTATCTTGGCAGATTCCAATAGGATCTTGCCTTTTTATTTAATGAATACACTCAGAAGCACAGATCAAAGTTGAATTTACCAGTGACTGTTACTTCCAAGAAAAACTTGTAAATGATTCTTGAGTATTGTAAAAAAAAAAAAGTAGAATAATACAACCTCGCTGAACAGAGTATCTCAAATGCATTTGCTGTAAAGTGTCTTTGAGGTAGTTTATCAGAGAGAACCATTTATTCAAAGCTGTGCACTACCCAAAGGAGTCTACCTGCTTCCATAGTCAATTTTAAAAGAAGCAGCGTAGGACTATCAATATGCAGCTGTTAATCATTCTCTTGCTCTGTGTACTTCTTCATTCTTCCACCCCTTTCCAGGTGGTTTTCTGAATGAGAATTAACATTAATGAGGTGTAGTTACAAGATTAATGCCACTCCTATTGTATGTTCTTTGTCTCTTCAATACATTAATTTTGAAAGTTTTATTTATGTCATCAAAACAAGGTGTAAAGTAATTCTTTATGTGGCAAACAAACACAGGTGAGGTAAGGAATGGTAAATTCTTTAACCTAAACTAAACTAGTCTAGGCATCTAGGATAATTTAATGAAAGAAAACAAAAAAAGGCTTAAAATCCAGGCTACTTATATTCCTGAGGCAAAGTATTTGCTTACTCTGAATGGAGGAAAGTAACTGATAATGTTAATTTGCTCTCCAAAGAAATCAGTTAGCTATAACTGGGTGGGGTTTTTTGTTCTAATAGATGTTCAATACTATAAAAGTACTGTTAGTTCAAGAACATCTTCCTGACTGAAGTCTGATCCCAAGCATAATGAACATCAAGTGGGGTGAAGATCTTCACAGATCTGGAAAGCTTCCAGAAGCACTTGTCCAGATCTGGGGACACTCTTGGAGGCAGAGAAGGTACATGAATCAGGGAACTGTTCTCAACATGAGATCTGACCCACCAGAACATGTCACTTCAGAAGATTGTCAGGGAGTTATCAAAGGAAACACTCAGGAGAAATGCTCCAGCAAATCACAAAGGCAGTTAGTATGCAAATGTAGATGAGAACAGAGCTGAGGACACTAAAGTTGAGTACAAAATATTTGTAAGAAAGCCCTGAATTATTCAAACTTGTGTGTTTATGTTCAGATGTTAAAAATAAGTTTGTCTGAAAATCAAATGCCATCCAATGAGACTAATTTATGTAAAATTAATGGTTATTTTTGAAAGTAGACTTGAATGCTTTCATCAGATATAAATGCATTGTTTCTACACTATTCTCTCCCCACAGTTATGATATCATGATTGAATTACTACAACTCTTAGCACAGACAAATATTTATATTGTCAAGACTTCTAAGACATTTCTGTTCATCAGTAGGTTGCAGTTGCCCATTAGGTCTACAGTAGGTTTTATTGTGCTGTTTAACTGCCCATTCCATGGTGGTCTATGCTTTTCGATGACAAATGATTGCGTGTAATTTGGGTGCTATATCATTAAGACAAGGAGGGGCATTTATGTTTTCCTCTGTGTAATGTAACTGTGAGTGTGTGTTCACTTTGGGGGAATTATGTGTTTATTATGATAAATAGTGCATTTTCAAGTATTTAAAGATCTTTTTTTGGAAAGAGTCCCTCCTCTATGTATATATTGAAGGTATTGCTGTGACACAGCATGAAAACTTATGGTATAGTTATCTAAAAAAACTCATCCACTCGCTATAACATGTTTAGATTGCTTTTTTAGACTCTATAAAATTTTAGCTAGCACTAAACATAGAACTTCATTCATCATCATGCAAGCAAAGGCTGCCAAAGGAAGCCTACTCTTCCTGAGCTAAAAGTGGCAACACTCCAGTATTGGCAGAAATCAAATGAATCATTTCCTGCTTTTAGTTTTAGATAAATAATCAAAAAGAATTGTCTAGATTCTGATCCAAAAGTAATTTTTCATAGCAAGGAATAAAAGCGTGTCTACAAAGACTTTAAGTGGGGAATGTTCTCCTGCTAATTACTTGACTGGAAAGGCCCTAAGGAACCTATACTGAGATCAAAATATCAAAATCCAATTTAAAATAAAATGTTAAATAATCATATTGGCTTTTAAGTAGAGTAACTTGAAGTGTACTGAAACAGAGAAGTTTGAAGATTTAATTTGCTCTTGATGCATTGAATGAACTCCGTCCAACAGGCTTCTGGTGGATCTGCCTTCTTTCTGGTGGAAAGACAAGGTAGAGAAGTCGGAGCAGGGGCAGCAGCTGCTGCTGAGTGGATGGTGGTGACTGCATTGAGGTACACATTGAGGAGCTGTTTGTTAGCTATGCACTCTCTTTCTTTCAATTTTTCCCTCTCTAGTATCCATCATGAAGATAGTGACAAGATGATGCCAGGCTACATTTGGGTATGTGTGGTAAGGGGAGAGTTGATTAAAGTGTTTGGAGGAGAGAATAATAGGATGAAGGAACCCTGGAACCACAAATAGAGAATGTGAAATGAGCAGAGGGAAATGGGCAGGCCAGGTCATGAGATCAGAGGTCAAAGGAAGAGACTAGTATGGCAGTGGTCAGAGGAGAGTTCATAGAATCATAGACTGCTTTGGGTTGGAAGGGACCTTTAAAGGTTGTCTAGTCCCATCCCCCTGCAATGAGCAGGGACATCTTTAAACATATTAGGTTGCTCAATTCCCCATCCAACTTGGCCTCAAATGTTTCCAGGGATGGGGCTTCTACCACACCTCTCTGGGCAACCTGTTCCAGTGTTTCACCACCCTCATTGTATAAATTTTCTTCCTTCTATCTAGTCTAAATATACCCTCTTTTGGTTTAAAACCATTACCCCTTTTCCTGTTGCAATAGGCCCTGCTAAAAAATAGATTGTTCCCATCTATTTATAAGCCCCCTTTAAGTATTGAAAGTCCAAAATGTCAACAAACTACTAGAACTGTGTTGAGAATAAAAGCAAGTGGGAGAGTGAGGAAGGGCACGGTCAGTGACATAAAGGATGAGATGAGCTATGATTCTGACAGCCCATCAGAACCACTGTGAGACTCATACCTCATAGAGGCTCAAAACTTACAGGTAAAGAATGCATTTTACCCATTTGTCATACCTGCCTGACCTAAGTGATGATGACCTCTTAAAAAGAGTTGTTTAATTAATAGAAAGGTCAGAAATCTGTGCAGCGGGAAAAGGGTGAGCGCTGAACTATAATGGGAGAGCTCATGACTAGGTCTGTAATTCTGGAAGTGAGGCTGGAAGCAAGAGGAAAAATGATGACTGGAACCAATAAACAGTGATGATGGATAAAAGGAGGAATGGATGGGGATGTCCTGAAGGGGAAAGAGTAGAAATTGTCAAAATTTGTGTAAACTAGAACACATTTCATTGCACATTTCAGAACCTGTGGTGGACCGAAGTCTCATTATCATCCATAAAATTACTAGCGGAGTATTTTCCCTCTTACACTGATAGGTACAGAGTAAAGCTTCTATTGCTATGTATTCCTCTGTGTACCTAAGTGACAGAGATTTGAGAGTAAGTTCAGCTTCTGTCATGCACAATGTGGGAAGCAATTCAGTTGCACAGGATGACATTTCCAGTTTTTAGTTCCTTTAAAAAAATGTGAATCCCCAGCAAAAGTATATTCTGAGCACATAGGACTTTAAGGTTATGAACCAGGGAAGGAAGTTCTGTAGTGAGAGTCTGAGGGAAGGTGTAGATGTGTACAGAAGGAGTGCAGACAAGTGAGAGATCTCCTAACTATGGCCTTTGTTCCTTAATGCCTGATTAACTGTCATTCTCAGTTTATAAGCTGATAGAAAAATAGTTAAATTTACAGTCCTAAGTAAATTTTCTTTATCTAGTTTATTAGACAGTACAAATGACACTTTTTTTTTTCCTGGGTGGTAGCACCATGACATCACAACTTGGGCTGAGTGCCTGCAAGAGCCAGTGGTCACCAGAACTGCTTCATCAGCTCTATGGGTGTTTCTCACAGCTCTGTGAGTTAAGCCCTAACTATCACATGGGAAATGTTACAGCTTTCAGATGGTTACTTTGTATGATAACTTCCCACTTTCTCAATGAAAATATTTCTTATTTTTTTTAATGTCACTGTATAATGGAGTCCAGTTTTGCAACCAACCCTGTGTGAGCTCTAGTGGAGCTTAGGTGCACACACAACAGTAAAGCCAGTTTGAATCATGTCATTTATGATGATGAAGTCCTACAGTCCATGTTAATCCTATAAACAAATTACCGTGCAATTGGGATTCTCAAACACCCAGTTTTGAAAATAAGTTTGTTCACTTCTGGACAGTCTCCCGCTCCCTTACAGGAATGTGCTGGGACTGAAAACGTGAGCTGTCTCAGACACAGGAAAGGTGCAAATCCAGCTATCCTGACTCTCAAGATAGGATCTGAATCATGAAATATTTCTCTGTAATGACTGCTTCAGAAGAGCAGTAATTTATGTATATAATATAAAAATTACATATTGCAGATTTGTGGCTAAATCCAGTCAAGAATTTTACCTTAGGATTTTAATCACAGGACAGAAATCTATAAAATTGTCTTTTTTGGGTTTATGACCCAAACCCCAAGCATTCTTGCACAAATCACAAGATAACAAGTCTGAAGGGAACTTTTTTTCTAAGATTTTGTTTGGATCTAAATGAAGCATTTTTCCCTCAATCTAGAATCCACATCATAAGGGTATTCCTGGCATAAGGCTAAGATGTGCAGTTGAAAACACTCAGAAACATGCAAGAATATTGACTTGATATGTGGTTTTAGATCATTTCAAAGAGTGAAAGATATGATAGGCTGTCATTTCTGGGATGCAGAGTGCTATTAACTCTTATCACCAAGAAACAGAAGCACGGTATGATATTTTTGTAGTTCATACACTATCAGCATGCATTTTGAAATCAGTGTCAATTCCTGTGTGCGAAGATGTTCAGACTGTAGCCACACAACTAACAACTGATAACATTGTAAAACTGCATGATTTTTATAGCTAGTCTTGTGACATCTAGTATTCTTAATGCCTGAGCTTCTAAAATCAAGTATTACATAAAAATGTCATTTCATTCAAAAAAATCAAATAATACAGTAATTATTGCTCAAGTGTCTGCATTCATGGTTGCAGACAGAACTTTAAAAATGTGATCATATCGTAGATTAAGAATAACATAACAAAAGACACTTTATTATTAAATCTGAAAGTGCAAGACAGTCTCATAACTTTTGGCATCTGAGTCATGATTTTTGAATACTTGGGATCGGCAGTATTGTACTAATATGTTTTGTATAAAAATTCGTCTTCAGAAAAACTTACTGCCTAGACATTTTTAGGTCAAGAGGCCACAAGATATGGAAGGAGGGTAAAAATGAGGGTTTCCTCCCAAACCAATTCAATATAATTTTTTCCCAAGGAACTACAATCTGAAAGAACAGCCAGATTTCTAATCTCAAGTCATGACTCAAATCTTGCCTGACAGGGAGATTATGGCTACGCAGAGGAGTTACTGTGTCCCCTCCACACTGGCACTTCAGCCAGCTCCAAGGGGAAATGCCAGTTCAGAACATCCTGAAACTATCTTCCCTCTGCACCCAGCCCAGGGCTGTGGGCGAATACTGCATTTCTGCCCACTTGGTGAAACTTGGTGTCTTCCAAAGTAAATATTGTTTCTTGGTTACTAATAAGAATAAACGTATTGCATATTACGTTTTTGGAGAAGAATGTGCAAGACCAACATTTCTGAAGTCAAATGGAGAGGTCCTCCCTCTGTTTCCCTCCAGTCCTCATACAGGCAAACTTCCACTTGAGTCACTGGGAATTTACATGACTAAAAACTACAGAGACACTCCAAAGGTGTTGGTTTATTTTTGTGGGGGTTTTTTTTGTTTGTTTGTTTTTTGTTTTGGTTTTTGTTTGTTTGTTTGTTTAATTAATTTTTTATTTTGTTTTGTTTTAATTTTGTTTATTTATTTATTTGTTTGGGGTTTCTTTTAAATAATTATGAGATTTGGATACAAATTTTATTTGAGAAGGTGGAACAACTCTGGTATCTTTTTCCAATGTTATTTTTTTAAATAGTTGTAAATTCTGTAGTTTGCAGCTCTCTGAAGGGAAAAATGAAACATTTGTTCAATAAATGGAAAATTAAAGAAGACAAATATTATAGTTAAGAGCATGATTTATTACAGTTCACACCCTACTGTATGTCCACATGTTCTTTTAATGCTTTTCATAGGAAACAAAAGCTGGATTCATACTTTCCATTTAAATTTAAAAAAAACTTTTGTTTGAAGAAGTTCTACCTTAACTCATTTAATTTAGATTTGCCTCAATTATATTAATCATAGTTGCAATAGATGATAGTGCTGTGAAGAAAGAGAAAATGAGAGAAGAAGAAATATTTCCTTATATCATCCATCTTTAGAAGCCAAATAATTGTTTTTGTGTAGGGAATGGGACTAACTGTCTTCTCATTCTAATCTAAATCTATGATTTATAAAGGTAGTAATAGATCAACCTTAATACTTAGCAGTTTGGACTGAGTTAAATGAATCAATTAAAGACATAGAAGTGTGGTCATGTTGTGTTTTAAATAACTCATGCCTCTTGTAAACATATACTATAGTAAGCAATTTAATAACAGTAAGTTTTCTCATCATGGTTCTATAAAAACATGTCTCAGATCGCTTTCTTTACTTGGTGGAAACCAGTGTGCTTCCATTGTTGTTGATTTTTGTTGTCTTTTTAAATTAAATTTTTTATTTCTGTTTTTCCATGAAGTGTTGACTTGACGTGGTATTTTGAAGCCAAAAAGCCAAATTCTCCACTGATATCACCCCCCTGGTTTCAAAGCTTGTGTGTGCATGGGGAGAAAAGGAGTTTAAAAAATGGTTTAGGCTAAACTTTCTTCTTCTTCCCTTGAAAAGGAGATTACCTCACTGGGAAAAAACTCTGGCCAGTGCTATCCCCTGAACTGTTCCTGAGCACTGTTTGGGAGATGCTGACACCATACCAGGGATGGTCTGTCAGAATGGGTGGCAGTATGCTAGGATTGAGCCTGTGACCTGTCATAAATGTTTTATTGGGAGAGGTGTAACCAGACAAAGCAATTTGGACCTACTACTCTCAAACACTATCTATCTTCTAAAAAGTATCTAAAGTATCTCATATTTTTTGGTAGATGCCTCTGGAGAAATGTACACACATGAATGGGACTGTTGTGACTTAGAGGGGTAAAGTCAAGCAGTAGACCTCTTCAACTCTTCAGACATAAGTATGTCTTTCAAGTGTTTAGGAGATCTGGAAAAAAATGTTGCTATTGTTTCCCACTTTTCCTATCTTTCTTTTAATAGTGGAATATTTATGGTATAGCCCAAGAAATGGGAGATAGATGGTGATTTAAGCCCACCTCCCAGAGATGCCTGATTCCTAGAAGGTTTCTCATTTTCTTAGTGCATGTTTTAAAACCTGAAATTTTGTTAACACATAGTAAACAATTGTCTGGTATTAGAAGCTAAAAAGAGATTCATCAGAAAGCAAAAATGGATTAAAAGAAACTGTGAATTGGGAGCAATGTCACACAGGGAGAAACTAAAGAAAAATGTGGTCCAGACAAAACAGAAAAAAATGGACTTGTCTACAGGAGCAAAACACAGTTCTACCTCTGCTCAATATATGTACTATTTATTTGTTATGTGACAATGAAAACGGGATGAATGGGATACCCTAATTCTGCTAGGATGCAGAAGTTATTGGGGATGGAAGAAAAGATAGTCTTAATGAGTTGGGTTTTTTTTTTTTTTAACTGTGTTTATATAACCAGATAACCAGAGACAGAGAGGATGACAAAAATCAATTGGAAGGATGTCTGCTATGAGAACATGGTTTCTTTCTATTTAAAGCTGTACTTAGTGTAAGAGGGCAAAACAAGACAGACAAAATCCCCAGTTCCTGCCTAATCCATGTGATACGGAGCAAACATACACCTTGGGAACCATTTTAAAGTTTAGCTGGAAAATAGGTACAACAAAGCCCCGAGTCAAATTAAAGGTATTTAATTTGAATTATAAACCTGAAAATCTTGGGTGAAATCTGTGGAAAAAAAGATCAAAGACCAAGTAGCTGGTGGATGGAGTGGTCAGACAGGAAGCTGAGAAACACATAACATGGTATTGCTAACCTGAAAGCATTCACAAATCATCAGTCAAGTCTGGAATGCCATGAGGTTGGGGAATTTTTTTATGTAATAAATATAGGACTTGTTTTGTCTTTGAAAGGTTTAAAATCGGGGCATTTTTAAGTCTTTTTTTTTTTTTTTTACCAAGTTGTAAGCCATAATATTATGTTTGGAAAGAATAAAAGGTCTAACTTTGCTCAGGAAAAAAGAACTTTGAGAAAACACTTGTTAGGTGACTTGCAATAAAGGTCATAAAATTTGGCAATATAAAGATAGATTAATCTGGAAAGCACTGTAGTTGAGAAAAACTGCTGGCAGTCAGTATGTGAGAATTTGAAAATAAGGCTGTTTCATTTTTATAAAAATAGTAGTAATCATGCATAAGGTTGAATCTAAAAGCTCTAACAAGGTTAGATTTCTGATATTTGACTTGTTCACAATTTATTCCTGTTTTATGAAAAATATTCTTGCTATTCAGAAATATTTGCTTATTTGCTTATATGTTTTCAAGAAACCAGATGAGCTTTTCATTTAATCTATGCTTTTATCCGGTATGGTTTGTTTTACATGTTTTTTTTTTTGTCCTATTTAGGAATCAAAATGGTGGCAAGCAGTGTGCTTTTAATATAACATTATTAAAAGGTGATTAAAGAGTGGTGAAGACTTTTTTTGTGATGAGTTGTAGAAGTATCTAAAAGGTATATGAAGTAGAATTTAAATCATACAGTCAGCGATGGACTGCCATTATTCTGTTAGCTCTAATATTGTAACATCAAAAAGGTTTTAATAGTCTGGGCTACTCTGTTGAAATTAGTAGTGATCTAGACAGACAATGAACATATATTATATTATACCATCTTGAAATCTGGATCAGGAATTATTTTATCTGGTCTGTGGTGTAACCAAAAAATGCTTCAAACTTTAATCAGTAGTAGCTGATATATGAAAGTATTTATTTTTGGATAGAATTATAATATGCTGAGTTTAGATTCCAGTTCAGAGTTGGATATTTTGTTTTAGTTTTTCTTTCACTAAGCTTCTTTAGCAGTCTAAGAGAAGGAATGCAAGTTGCACAGACTTTTTTGTCACTTTGCTTCTGCATACTAGAAATATTTGCTAAACTATTTTATTAATCTGTTTTTTAAGAGGAAAAAACCTCACCTCCTCTTTTCAGATGGGGAATTAAATGTCAAGTTTCCTCCTGAAGGGCACATTTTATGGAAAAGTTATAAACCCTGAAATTAAGTTTGTAATGGAAAATGTGACAAGCTTAACTATGGCAAAGCAAAAATATGTTCTTAACACTTAATGCATAAAGGGTCATATATATGAAATGTATTTGCAACATACTACATGTTTATTACAGAATAAACACTAAAAAATGGGAAAAAACCCAGAACATACCCCAACTGTTTTTTAAATATTTAATATAGCTAGAACACATTGAAAGTTGTAGGACTGAAGAGTACATGGTAAGTGTTTAAATAACATCAAATGCAATTAAATGTTTCCTTTGAAATGTTATGCAGGTGATAAAAATGTCATGTAGAATTACTATTTGGTGTCCTTTAAAGTAATAGAATTAGCAGAAAATTCATAGGAAAAACTTAATCACTAAAGCAAAACCTGTGTAAATGAGGTGTATTTGATTTTTTCAGGTATTTAGAATTGCATCAGATCAGAACCTTTATCAATGGCTAAGCTTGACCACTGCAGCACTCTATGGTGGGATAGCACAGGCATCATAATGTGTGAACAGTGCAGTAGCTCATGGCATGTGCTTCTGCCCCCTTACCAGGCAAGTCAACAGATCTAGGAAAAGAGGTAATAAATTTTTTTTTTTTTCTCTCCCTTCCACCTTTGCCCTCCCTGGAGGTGACACTAGAAGTGAACTGAAAGCAATGTGAATCTCCTGCAAGAGATGGTGGCAAAGAGGAAGACTGGCAAAGGAGAGGAGAATAAAAACCATGTCTGGAACCTTCAAACCTTCACTAAAAATAAAAAAGAAAAAAATAAATGGAAGGAGATGTAACTCATGGAAGGTGATGCTTTGAGTGAGTAATATAGTCTGTCGACTTAGATAAATGTTGGAAGCTAAGTGTGCTCTGCGTTGCCTTGTAGCTATTTTTTTAAGTTTGAGAGTAGACAACTAAACTTGAAGGGAATTTCAACTATAGATCCTTAATATAATTTAATGATTTTTATATAAATTATATTTGTAGGACAACAAAGATAATTTTAGAAGCTAAAATAAAGCCATTAGTTTAATTATTGATACAATATTCCTTCTACTGCTGTAAGTTCTGCGGTTTGCTCTCTGATAACATACACTGTTTTTCTTCTTTAGTTGCCTCTGCTAAATCACCCTTTCCATTTCAGGAGGAGCATGAGAATCTCTTGCTCTTGCTTCCTGTCCTACCAGCATCCTCCTGAATACTTGCTCCTGTTTTCTCTCAGAATACTTATTCAGTTACCTTGTCTGTCTTTGCTGTCACCAAAGAGTTACTGTGCAAGGAGAAAGGTCTTTTCTCTCTGGTAAATAATAGCCCTAGTTATTATTTTGAATGCAGACATGAGTTCCTGCTACTTTCTCTATGCTTTTCCTTAAGGCATAAGATGTTTTCACTGCCCTGCCATTTCTTCTTTCTCCCCAAGGTCAGTTTCATTTTCACTGGATTCATTTACACAAGTCTTGGACTTGTTTCAGTTAAAATTACTGTATGTTTGGCCTCTGTATCATGGAAGCACAAGCGAAGCAACTAAACACTGGAAAGTTGTTGTTCTCTGTTTTCCCTGGCCATGCACTAGCTTCTGCAGTGCAGAAGCTCAAACATTCTGCTTTGAATTGAGTCCCCTGGAATGATATGCTTCTTGGTCATATGCTAAATTGTAGACAGAATATAAACTAGCCATTGCTTCTCAACAGTCTTCACAGTAGCTATTCTTTTTTTTTTTTTCCTAAGGTTCAGACTCTGTGTCTTGACCCAGAAATAATCCCAATTTGTCTTGCCTGTGCAGGGAAGAGATGGTGACAACTCTGATAGCTGGTGAAAAAGTTGAACCTCTGTCTTTCCCTATTGACAGATACTGTACAAAGTTAGAATCGGCTTTAGGAATAATTCTTTATAATAGTCAGGGAATGTCTGCTCTGCCTTGCATTGCTTCAGGAGATGCATTTTCCTTTTGCTTTTTGGCTGGTAACTAAACAGAGCAAACCAAACTGGGCTGGGAGACATCTTGACAGTGACACAGTGGTGTGCTACAAGCTCTAACTTGCTAGTTCTCTCAATAATTTGTGAGCTGTAAAGAAGAGGACAGAGCGAAAGAGATTAACAGCTCGACCAAGGACGTGTGCTGGGATTAATTAACTAATGCTCTACATATTCTAAAATTACTCAAGCTTGTGGAACAATGGTCTATTTTAGCGTCAAAACAGTATGGCACCATTCTGTATAGCTGTGAAAGATTATGTTGGTTGACACTTTCAGGGACAGTCTGGAGCAGAGAAGGAATTGCAGGAATTTCTGAATCAGTATCAGAGGTCTGCTAGCCAAGACCTCTCCACGTTCAAGGTTATCTCCCATTCATTCTTCTCCTTTTGCTGGTGAAAAGCAATTCAGTGAAGTCCATACATGGAAAGAGAAGTTTCACTTTTGTACTTCATAGTTTTCCTTCTTCAAAAACTGATGACATTATGAAACATTTAACATGTGACTGTTTCTTGCCTTTGTTAATATGGCTGATGAGCTCAGTTATTTCATAACCAGCAGCTCTGTTTGTTAATAAAAAAAACTTGTACAGTATTACAAATTGCATTAAACTAATTTAATTTGCATTTGGACTCAACTTTGCTTTAAGCTACAAAAAATACAGGTGTTTGAGCATCATATGCTTTAAAACTAGAGGTAGAAGCAGCAGCTTAGCTTTAAATAGATGGCTAGCAAAGATTGTTAAAAAAATTAGAGTATTAATGTTTTTGACTATAAAATTAAATGATTTACTATTTATTACTTACAAGCAGTATATAGGCTTTCCATATATTTTATATTCTACTAGAGAGTGCTGGTTTAACCACACTTAAAACTATTTTAGAAAAGATACCTTCACATTAATTGGACTCTCTAAACATCTTGGTTTCATTTTTTCCTCACTATATTTCAGACAGTTTCATGATGGCAACAGCTTCATAGAGATTGACCTATACATCTCTGTGCAATATCAACAACATGGTAACCGGACCATGGACATTCTGGTACAATTCATCAGAACACAGGAAGTTGAGTCAATATTTTATTTCCTTGGTCTTGTAATGACATTTCTGGTATTCATAATAAACAGGGCAAAGTATTACAATGCCTCTTCTCATAAATAGTATCAGGACTATTAGTAAGTGTATAATAAACAGTATTAGGACCGTTAGTAAACTTAAGTAAGAAAATTGAAATTGATTTAAGAAACTGAAATAAATATAAAGCAAAGTAGAATATATGTCTATGCAGCATTTGTTTGTTTAACTTCTTATGAAACATGCTTGCATAATATGCTGAACAGGTTCTGTAAGATCTGATTTTATTTTCACAGTGCTGTGTGAGATATGACTAACTGCTATGAGGTAGGAAGAAGTAAAGAATATAAATAGAAAAACAGGTTTTAGAAATAAACATTTATTTTGAGACAACTTGCATGCTTACATTTACTGCTTTTCTGACGGTCTTGAGATGTTTTTACCCTGGACATCAGAAGGCCTGATTTCTGTTATAAACTTGCAGTAGGACTCTGAAACAAAGTGTTCAAAGTAATCCAGAGCTAAGGTGGTTGAAAACACATTCATGACAGCACTGTTTCCACAATCTGCAGCAGTGGGAAAAATTGATACGCACACAGTACAACGGTTGCACAAATCTTCTCTCTTTAGACATGTTCAAGGTAACTCAGCATCTTTGTTTCCAAACTAGGGATGTAATATCACGTGTTGTTTACTAGAGCTGCTTGAAAAAGACAATTTGTGAATTAATGTCTATTCTTTTATCAGTCTTGCACATTTTAGGAGTGAGGCTTAGACCACACACAGCAAAATTAACCCAGTGGTTAAAGTCATCTGACCATTTAGAAAAGATAGCAGATCCATCAGAGAGTTGCTGTTCAGCCTAATGGAGTGGTAGGGCTCAATGGGTAGGGAAAAAAAAAGCCTTATATTAAAATGCTCTGTACACTTTTATTAGTATGGTTATAATTAAGGTTTAACTTTGGTAGGAAAAGAGTTCAATTCCATGTTTTTAATCATATTGGGTGGGCAAAATGAAATGTTTGTCAGCTGTGCACTTTCCTTAAAACTGAGCAGAGTGACAAAGTTTCAGGCAGCCTTGATGCAGGTTGTCTTGACATCTGTTTCCATAATTCACTAGTTGTTTTGAAGTTCTTACAATCAGTGCTTTAAGTTCGCATGGGTTTCTATATTAATGTACACTGGAGACAGGTCCAACCTATTGGAAATTTAGGTACAACAGGGTCATAAATGTTACTTGATACCTTATAAAGCCCAAGATACCTGACCAGTGCATAGTCTCAGTTCTTGATGTAGTCAGGTGATAACACATGTACACTCATGCTGCCCACTTCAGTGAGTGTCAAAAGTTCATGCTAAGTACTACATAAATTAACACCTAATTAAGCGCTGTTATGGTTTGGATTGGGAAGGAAGTGTAAACTTGATTCTCCTTAGAGAGTTGTATGCAGAAATATGATGTAGAATTAATTTTACAAATAAAGGTCAAAGATCAAAGTCTGAATGTATTTATTGGAAGAAGGAACTGGGAGAGATTCTTGACCTCCTTAATTAAATCCTTTTTAAAAAATTAAGACTTTAATTTGGTTTTGTGTATACCTCCCTATTATATTGTAGAGATGTCAGGAGCACTGTACTTTTACTGGCACAGTTTATAACTTATAGACTTATTGAACTTCCCATTGCTACTTTCACATCAGTAGTTACTGAATCACAATTTAGTAATGCCAAAAAATCCATTCACCCGGAGGATGGAGTTTAAGATTAAAAAATAAGGCTGCTATGAGATGTTCTTATATGAAGACATTAAACATATATATGTCTATAAATTTATTATATTCATACAAAACATCCAAATATGATATTTGTGTATTAGACTTGAAGATACATGTACTTCTGCTGGTCAAGTGATGATATTGACCTGGCTGTCTAAAAATTGTAAATATCTGCATCAGTTGAAGGAAATATTTAAGATCAGTAATCTTCATCCATCTGGGAACTGGGAAAGAATTAAAAATTTTAGCTACAATTTATCTGGTTATATCACTCAGAATAATCTGTTTCTTTCTCCCATTTGTTCCAACAGTTTATGTGATTATAATAGAACACCCATAAATATGAAAAAAGTATATTCTTTCGATCATACCACTGTTCCCTTCAGCTTTTGAGTTGTAACATTTGAAGGGGCCTAATTCAGTAATGAAAGTTTGTGGTTCATGCAGAGACCTATACAAAGACCATCTTGATGCTTTAGATTACAATGTTCTTTAAGACAGGGACAGCATTTAGCTATGTTAAATGTACCTAGAAAAATGTAGATTCAGTGGTAAGTAACATTTTTTGACACTGCTAGTTCATAAAGGAAGAGAGGGAAACAGTCAAAGATATGGAACTCAACTGAAAAGTCAGGATAGCTTTTAGGAAGCACTTTGAAAGGGATCAAACTGTATTTTCAGGCAATAAAAAAGATTCTTCTAAAATGGTCTGTTGTACTACCACCAAAACCAACAAGGAAGTCAACATTAGCAGTATGACAGTTACAACATTGATTCAGAAAAGTGTATGCTAGTTTATTTTTTCCTCCAACTAGACAGTTACCAGAAGAAGGCAGCTGAGCACATCTGTATTAAAACAACACTTATGAGTGGAAAGAAACACTGAGTGGAGTAGGGGGGGGGAAATAGTCAAACACAAAGAGGCAAGGTAAACAAACAGGCAGTTTCTTATCTCAAAATGCCCCTGACATTTATCTTTCTCTTCACTTCAGGATATAGAGAGGGGGAAATCCGAGCAGTGCAACAGCTTTTTGCAGCAAGCAATTCTCCACACCACAAATACCACTGCTACCACAGGTAATCTTTGCAAAAATGCTGAGGGCTGCACTGCTCTAGAGACCAAATTGCTTCCTCTTCTCTCCAGGTGAAGTCTGAAGCATGTTGGCATATCTGTGTTGGAAAATTTGTATTGGCATTACCAAAAAGAGATTCTCTTGCTGCAGTGTGTCTGACCTAGTTACGCATTCAAACTGTTGACTGAAGGAGAGAGAAGCTGTTTGCATGGTTCTTGAAGATATTCAGTGGCACCAAACCACCTCAGCACTGGTACGAGTAGTAATATTTTCCCTGCCTTCTGTGGGATTTTGTTCTTTATGTCTGTTTATTTTGAATGGAGTGCTTTTACATTTTTACTAAAAATTAACTAAAGGCAAAATTTTTACATATATATATCTACATATACAAGGGAGTGTGATTTCACCAGTATTGCCCATATGGAGATGCAGCTCAAAAACTAAGGCCAGAACAAACGTTTCTTGGATTGTTTTACATCAGTCTTTATTGTAGATGTGTGCGTGTCTTAAAAAACTGGAATACTCAATTTTTACTTTACCCCTGAACTCTTTATTTTGTCCTCTATTGTAGTGCTGTAGTACCTCTACACTGCAATTCTGATGTATTCTGCTAATTTTGATATACATTAGATATACACAGAACTCAAAAGAGGAGATTAAGTTCTTCATGAAGTGCTACTTGTATGATTGCAGGGGAGTCAGTGAAGAGAGGGATTACCTGCCAGCTTTTCCTGGTTTCTGAAACACTTGAAGAACTGCAGCCTAATGAAAATCCACTAATCAAGGCTTGTAAAATGGGTAGTGTTGCAGAAATGCAAAGCAGTATCTTAACAGGGTATCAGAGGTGTTCCCTAAAGATACAAAATGATGCCCAGATCTCACATTGTTTTTCAGCTCTGTAGGAGCAGAGAATAGCAGTCAAATGCAGTCCAGGGGGAATGCTTTCTAGGGCTAGTTACCTGCAACTGATGACAAGAACTGCTTCCTTCTGATGGACTGAAGACCTGTTCATTGCAGCATTTGGGTAACCCTGACAGAGTGTCCAGCAGTCATCCAACAACTTTGTCAAGGTTATTTGGTGAGACTGCTCTGCTGTGTTTTTTGTTACTTATGGTCAAATCCTGCTGGTAGATGAAAAGCTTCATTAAGCCTTTACCAGGTGGGTGGTGCTTTTTTTTTTTCCCCCAAAAAAGCAGGAAAATCACTGCTGGATCTGTATCACCTGTTTCCCCCATTCTATACCAGAGGGAAACTTAGGACAAACTTAATTCCATGAAATTTAGATTACGTTTACTTCAGTGAATGAACAGCTATGTCCCCTCATTGTCTATAGATCATGGTCTACTAGTTCTGCCATTTATTACCATTGTCATTGTGAGCCAAACACACCTCTTGGTGCCTCAGTTTTCTCATGTAAACAGATAAGACAACAAGGGATTGTTCTGAGGCCTGCACTTGCACTGGTTTTGAATGCTTTTTGGCCAGGGAACGACAAAAAGGCAGAACAAGCATGTTCGCTGGGTCTCTATTTTCTGTATGCACAAGCCAGCCAATTCCTTCACTTTAGTTTTTATAAAAAGGCCGACTGGATGATGCAACAAATATGATGACATGAAAGAAACCCCATGGTCTGCTCTTTTGAGATCTTAAGCAGAGGAACACATGCACCTCTGGTCTGAATTTGGTTTACTGATTCCTTGTCTGAATCCTTAGGATCAGTCAGTGTGTGCTAGAAATCCTACTGGACTCATAGCCAATGTATCTGCAATGCTTCTTTCAGCAAACACAAACCAAGTTTAAGAGTTTAAGGGCCTGGAAAATAGTACAGCAATTCACTGTCCCAAAAGCAAAAATAAACTGTACACAGTATGTCACATTAGCTCTTAACTGTCTCCAGGAAGTGAAATGTTTGACAGGGAAATATATTTGCTTGGGGCCTCATTTGATTCATGTTTCAAGGAAAGAATTGAAGTCATGCCCCCAGTGGAGCATGTTCATTGATCAACCAGAGGATATTGCAGCCTGCAGGTTGTCATCTTCCCACACCCTCCACCCTGCTTTCTTGTGGAGGTAAAGTGCCATCCAAATGAACAGGATTTTAGAAAAGGAGTATGATGTTTTGGTTTTTTTCCGACACTGACAGGAGTGTTTTAGATGGCAAAAGATCCACATTGCACCCTTTCTGAATTACAGCTCTGAATCATCTTGTTGGAAGCAGGAGATACTTCCTGAATTATTTAAGAAAACGTGGCATGCCTTCTTAATATCTGTTCCTTCTCCCCCTAGGATATAATGCAGGATGCTGCTGATCTCTGTTCATTTCTCCTAAGTGCTTGCACCCTGTGTGGCTAACCTCATGAGCCAGACATCTACATCCCAACTGCCAACTAATTCCAAGGTATATAGCAAATAACATGATTCTGTGTGGGATAAAATGGATAGAATCAGCTTAAGTTAGGTGAAGAAATTTTTCTGTATTGGGAATGGATGGTTTTGTTGTGGTGGATCTCTTTGCACCTAACTTTCCACTCCCTGGGGGAAAATATGCAGAAATATTAGTAGAGGCTTCCACAGAGTTAGTATAAAGATGGAACCACTCCATAAGGAAGTTTATAGAATTGACCTCAAGTAAAATTTGTATTCCTGAAGAGACTGAGTCCAAAGTGTAGAAAGTGATTTATAAAGTACAGTTGATAGAACACAATACAGTTTCTAATACCTGATTTGGTTCCCAATCTATATTCTCCATCTCACTGCAGATCTGCTGTGTGGATATAAGGATGTCCTCCCAGACTAACCTCAGTGTTAACTTCTTTGAGACAGAATAATAAAACATAAGAACCAAGAAGTATGTCTGGCTCACAATGACAATGGTAATAAATAAATAAAATGTTTAGGGAGGAATGGAAATAATTTGCTAATGCTCTAGTCCGCGAAACAATTGTTGACTTCTTTTCTTTGTCTCACCCTCAAATTCTGCTGTTTTTTCATTTCTTCTTCCTGATATGGAGAGTATCAGAACACTGTAAGAAATCTACCACTGAACTCTACTTGTACTACCTATACACAATGCTGTGACTGGTGGGGAGGTAACTCCAGAGCTTTATTAAAGACATGACTGTTTATGTTTTTGTGCCCAAAATACTTCTTAAGCTATTTTAAGTGGGCAAGCAGATATGCTAAAGCACTAAAAATAAATACTTAAAAATACTTGACCTCAAAATACTGATCCATCAGAAGCAGAGGGTAAAAGGACTGTAATGGAATCTTTCCCTCGCGTCCTACCCAGAAAAGAATCTCAGATTTACAGACTTGTGGTTAAGGCAGATCCAAACTGGCAGATGCCACCTTAGTTGGCATCACAGGAAGGGCCAGATATTTTTCATATTTCTTGTCCTGTTGGCATGCATGTTGAAGGTCTCAGCATAGCATGGATGTTTCCCATCTATGCTTAATGAGATAGTACAGATCATAGAGGCTCTCTTAGAGGTTGTAACCCATGCAGAGGACATGCTGTTGTGAACATCACCTCTGACAGAGTTGTAGCCATGGCAGGAACTGTGGTTTTGCACAACGTTAGCAAAATGGGTGCAATTTTACCCACACAGAAGCATTTATTAATCCTGCCATCAGCTTGTTCTTTTGACTTTATTTACTCTCAGCTCTTCTGTTGTGTTTTTATTTGTTTGTTTGTTTGTTTGTTTGTTTTTCACAGCAGGGAAGGAGCCAACCCTGTGTGGCTCACCAGTTCTCTGTGGAGCAACAGGAACTGGACCACAGCTTGGGAACCTCAGCAGGCGGAGGTCCCTGCTCCTCTGAAAGGAGCATCAGATGGAGTATTAAAGAAGGGTGTGTTCTCACAGCTGCCCAGCACTATCAACACTAACCAGCAGGATGGTCTGGATTTCTGCTGCCCCATGCCAGATGGCAGCATTTTGATACTCCAGTCTTCATTGCAAGTCTGTACTCTGTGGTTATGGCAAGACTTCATCCTGAAATAGTTGCTTGGTTTTTGAAATTCAGGCATGGCCCACTTATTTAGATATTTCAAGCTGTGAGTTTCAGTTGGACACATAAGCAGCAACTGAGTTTAAGAAATGAGGAAAGATTTTCCCAGTTTTTTAAAAGCTGGACAGAATGATACAGTGTTTGCAGGCAGCTTGCTGCATGCTGAGTGAAACCCAGAGATCCATTGCTGCAGGGCTTACACATTGCAATGTACATCTGCAAATATATCATAGAATGCTTTTGATTAGAAGGGACCTTTAAAGGTCATCTAGTCCAAGCCCAATATCTATGGTCAGAAAATAATTTGAATGCTTATGCCCCACATAAACCAAAATGCCTTATGTAATATAATGATAAATACAGAGGATCTTCAATAATAGTGAATGATTTAGGTTTTAATTTGCAATTTAGTATTGCAGAGAACTGGTCTCTTGTGGAAGATTTATGGTCTTAAGATCAAAGCCCAAATCTATTTTTATATTTTTATTTCAGACTCTTCCTGTTCTGAAAATAACCCGTGTTTCATTAAAAGACAAATATCTCCATGAATGCAGAGTATGTAAATCCCTGAGTTTGATTTTGTTGTACGCTGTGGGTCATATCCAGCCTTGAAAGGTGTCAGGACAAAGGAGAATTGCCAGATATAAAAAATAGCATATAACAGCAAATCAGCAATCTAACATAAGAGCAGGCAGTATTTGAGAGTTTTGCTGAATGAATGCATCCCTGGTTCCTATGGAATACACTTCTTGTTTCTGGGACATAGTTAGCTGAGTTTCAGTGGTCTTCTAGGGCTGCAGAAGGTTGGACTGAAGGTTCTTTTAGTTTCTAGATGGGACAGCTTATATTTCTGTAAGTTCACCTTTTCCTTTGTCAGTGACCTTGGTGTATTGGGAAGACCTGCCTCAACGTCATGAAGCAGCAAAGCCCAAAAGCAGTAGAAACAGGGCCCGTTGTTTGTCTTGAATGATGGAAATTTTAAAGAAAACTAATTCACAGGTCCTATTCAAAAGATAAATGTTCCTTTTCCCATTGCAGAAAGTGAGAACACTGCTGTGAGGAACAAGTGGTCGTAGTGATGCTTGCTGGCTATACAAAATACTTTCAATTCATGCCTCTCCACTAACTCAGCCACTGTTTTCAGGATGTTTTGTGACACCACAAGGCAGCTGTTCTTTACTCTTCTGACTAAGACATTTATATTCAACCCTGACATTTTAATCTAATAAAAAAAAAGCTTTTTACCTCCTTGCAGTATAAACAGAGAACCTCTATATAATGGGCATCTGTGGAATATGGAATTAATCCCACTAGTGCGGAAAAACCTTCATAACTCTCTTGCGGCTTCATCACTCTTTGAGTTATGAGGTCTTCCTCTCACTTGTGGGATAAAGTCCAAATCCCACAGAAGCTTATTATGTGTCCAGTATTTATTAAGACTTCATCATTTAAAACAAAACACTTAAGAAAGACACTGGGAAACATTTAAAATCAAAGAGGTTTCAGTCTGAGGAATATTTGTTGTATTTGAAGGTTTTTCAAAGCAGAGAAAAAAAGTTCATTTTAGTCCTGATAGCCTCTGAACTTGCTCCTTCTGTTTTTTTTTTTTTTTTTTTTTTTTTTTTTTTTTTTTCCTCTCCATGGAGAGATTCTGAATGTTTTTCTTTTCTTTCCTACATGATTTTATAAATCTTTTAGTATCCTTGTGAAGACTTCACTTACTTTTCTTTTACCTTGAAGCCCAATGACTAGAGCTATTAACCATGAGTAAGAGCCCTTGTTCCCTGTCTTATGGATGTAAGTGTATGTACTTGCTGTACCTTGACTTGCAGAAAGTCTTTTAAATTGCACTCACTGTTTTGCAGAAGTGTACCATAACATAAATATACTAGCTAAAGCTTAAACCTAGCAGTTTAGCAGTATTAAGGTTTTGTACCAAAGTTGTTCTCAAGCTAAGAAGGTTGCGCAGGAGGTAAGGAAATTAGAGCTTGATTTAAAACTCAGTCATGTACTCTGTCTGGACACATTTAAGTCTCTTTGTTTTCCCTTGCCTTATTTTCCACAGACAATTAGAATGCTGATTTTTTTTTTTACCCATTTCTTTATGGTCCCTCTACATCTCAAATAAAGTAGAAGACAGTGTCCACCAAATCATTTGATATGAAGCAAATGAACACAGTCATTATGTTAGTCATGCATCGTGGGAGTGAATTTAATTACTTCATTTTAGCAATTTATGTTTAGCCCTCAAAAAGAAATGTTTAGCTAATAGAGCAGATTGCCACTGGGGAGTGTGGAGCAGAGGAGGATTGCTTTATCTGTTGGAAGATTTTGGGGATGATGCATCATTCTTTAGGTCTGTAAATAAATCAGATCAATTTAGATAAATTTCAATGGAGCAGCAAAATCTTGGGTGCATACTTGAACTCTGAATCTATTCACCTGTTCAGAAGTTCTTCCAGCTAATTACTTTCTTCCCTTATCCCCGTTATAGAAAATGTTATCTGAATTTAAGGCAAACAAGGCAATATGTAACAAACAGCCATAGCTGTTGGCTGTTTCTACAAAAGGCAAGAGCTACTTCTAGTCTCCAGTGAGAACTCAGGACAGGCATCCTTTTATGAGAATCCATGAGATTTACGTCAGAAAATGTATGGCCAGTCAGAGGGCTTCCACTTGATGACAGATATTTCTGCTCAGCCTTTGCTACTGAGTGGAGCAGAATTAACACAAAGTGACCCTTTTATTCTGCCATAGCATGGATTTATATTCTCAGGGGCAGCTCCTCAGTAGGGGTAAATTGTCTTAACTCTTTCAAAGGACCTGAGTTTGGCTGTTTGAGATTTAATCCTGGCAAAAGGTGAGCACGTACTTTCAAGCTCCTTGACTTCATCTATGAAAACCACTGTTACCATGTGGTCCCTCCAATTTTTAGCTTGCTTGTATTTTGCTCAGATTTTCAATGACATTGAAAGAAATTTCAACCCATTATAATGGGTGTTGTTCTAACATAAGTGTAATAATTTTTTTTGATGTAATTATTTTTAGGTGTTAAAAATTTTGGGATGTGATGAGAAACAGCTGAGATAAAATTTCTCACTTGTATTTTGGAATTACTTTGCCACCTCCAGCAAATTCAGAATTTATTATTATTATTTTGAAGAATTTATTATAGATACATTAAATTTAAAAGAAGTCTAGGACAATTCTGATGACAGTGGTCTATTTTTTCCTTGTCTGCATCCATTAAAGTGTAATAGCAATAAAAAAATGTACATCAATTCAGTTTTCAAATTAAAAGAACAGAAAAGGCAAGCAAAGCATCAGCTGCAGAAGCAACAGGAAGTGAGAAGGTGGTGAGAGTGAAACAAGAATGTAAATCACATTTTTTATGAGTGGCCACCCGGACGACAGAGTGCAGAAGCAGACTGGGTTGTTGTGAGAAATAACAATGAAGAGCGCACATGTAATAATACAAAGTGCCTAAAGAGGGGTAGGGCTGGGGCAGTGGTGAGGAAGGCTGTTGTAGAGCAGGGCTTGGAGCAGGCTCATTGCTTACACTGCCTCCTGTTTCCCTTTTGGTCCCCCCAGCCCCCCTTTTTCTTTTTTCTTAAATGAGGTTGGTTTTGCTAGGGATGGTCCAAAAAAGCACCCTCTTGAACAATAAACACAAATGACTACGGTGGTCTTGTCAGCTTTGGATCTTTGTAAAATAACCAGTGATCCACAACACTTTCTGGAATTGATTTCACAGGCTTTCCCCCTACCTCCTCACTGACAGCTTGGAAAAAAAATATGCCCCTACCACCATCAGCGAATGCTATTCATTTTCCCATTATTATAAATTCTTACATGCGAAGAGTCCTAAAGAGCTATCCCTTTGAAGCAAGGGTGATTTTGCTACTGATGGAGTAACAAATCAAACACTATGCTCACAAACTCTTACATTTTGAAAAGAACACTTCCAAATGATTAAGTAGTTATGCATGGCAAAGACTTGAAACTTTGATGATTTATTCAGACTCCATAACCTATAGTAAAATATAAATTATTGTTAATAGTGGCATAAATGTAACATTCTCTCCTCCTACTGCTCCATCCCCCCCTTTTTTCCTAAGTGTAGGACTTCCAAGATTTTTGGAAGAAAAAAAGCATCTGTTTTTCTGTATGTTTGCTTTTTTTATAGACTTCATAAATCCAGCAGGCTTCTATTTGGACCACTAGGCCCTTTCAATAGAAGCATGTTTTCACTGGGATTTCCACATTCATAATTATTCCTCTCGTTTCTTTGCTGTGAGAAGACAAGCTGCTATTTCATTGCTTTGGGGAAGTTAATAATATGGTAGGCAAAACATCAGGAAAAATTATAATGAATGAACCTATACAAATTGTCGGGAAACACATGCTGCTGTTATAAAATGTTCCCATCATAAATCCTGGTAAATCACTCTGTGCACAAGTGAATAACTTTTTAACACATAAACACTCAATTAATTAAAGTTAATATACTATATACACTCAAACTAGTGTGACACAGAAAAGACAGATTCAAATAATGGCATTCAAGATTGTGGGCGCAGTCGTGTCTGCCACAGTCCTCCTGAGAGATTTGGGAATAATAACACTCCAAAGTAACTCTCTTCTATACCTGAAGTGAAAATGAAGTTCTCAGCCTCAGCACTGCAGTGCTATATTATGGCATTCACTTAAGATGCAAGTAGGAAACTCCCTACTTTTTTTCTCACCTTATTTCATACACATAGCAAATGTTTCCTCAGTTTCATGTAGGTCACCATTCCCTCGTACTTCTCCTCCCTACTATTTCTTAATCGTTGGATTTTTTTCCATCTTACCCAGGATTCTTGGAAGATTAATTATTTTAACAATTGCATTATTTACAAGACCAGTTAATTTATTTGCATTACCTTTTCTATCAGTAACTGTGGTTTAGCTCCATGAAAATATATCTATTCAGTTTGAGAGACATATTGGTTAGAATTTGCTGGGACTATTTTAAAAATGCTTTTAAAATATTTTGTTCTCACTAAGGAAAACAAAAAAGAGAGAGGGAAGAGAGGGAAAACAAACAAATTTTTAAATGTTTTCAGTTTTGATTATGTTTGTCTCAAGATCACAAGAGAGAGACTCACCAGCTATAGAAAAATAACCAAATTTGCACACATAGGAAGGTACAAGTCAAGGCTGAGTTCCCTGATGCAGGGGTTAGTTTTCTTTTAAGTAGAAATAGCTCCAGCAATAATCAGTGATAGCAACCTACCAAAGAGTAGCTAAAAGTAGTGAGTTGAATGCCAGACTTTTATGTTCAAGAACACTTATGTTCACATGTTTGCCTGAAGGTAAATGATACTGCTATATGATTGGACAGTTTTTACAGAAAAAAAACCTGAAACATTTTTATACTGTATTTTAAAGATAGAATGGGAACATTTTTAATTCTTCAAAGATTTCTAAGGTGAAGGAACTTTTTCTATTCCATTTTTTACTGTATAATATGACTGGTTCCTATGTGTATTGTCTGTGATAGAGATTATGTATTCATAATGTAAATTTGAGTGAATAACAATCAACATTTTTGCTCCTACTCTCCACTACAAGTTTTTTCATAACTCAAGTAATTATATGTTGATCCACTTTCATATCACTTTTATGACTGATATATCTAATAAGAACTAAAGTTTCCACAAGATGAGAAAATACCGTCTGACTGTTCTCCCCCTTCCCAAGGTAACAGAGTAATAGCTGAGAGTTATAACTGGGACAATTTTGGGTACATGCTGTATGATCACCCATTTGCAATTGATTTGTCACATTTAATCTTCTGCCTGAGCATCAAACCAGAATGAGTATGCTGCTTCCAACACCACAAACAATAAAGAATCACATAAAAGGTTTGTATTTTCTCTTGCTAGGTATTGGCAGATTTTTTTTAAATTTTTTTTTTATTTTCCAATTTATGTCCTACATTTTCCTCAGTCAGTATGCTCATTTGATGTTTACCCTGATACTTTATGGAAACTTCTCGTCCTTTCTGCATCTTTCCCAATCTTTAAAGATGACAGGATTCCTGAAGTAAGCAGAGATCAATTTTGGAGAGTGGCAATCACAGACGAGATTTGGAAACCCTTTGGTGAGCCTGCTCAGGTTGAATAAACTGGTGGGGCAGGCTGGACAATGAGGTGCAGCAGTAAAAACATCTGTCCTCTCATCACAGCATCTCTCATGGTAGTCCCCCTCAAAATGACATCTATGAGCACTCCTGTCTCACCCAGGACACAATATCTCCTGTCAGCATGGGGAAGTCCTACAGGGAAAACCCCACATATGGTCACAGGGAATTGAAGGGGAATCCTGGGTAATCCTTGGAGAGGGATGTGGGTTGTCATGTCACCTAACAATAATTAATCACCCTGATAGGTGTTACTCAGGATTCTCTTTTTAATCCCAGGTTAGTTTGTGAGACATCTGGATTGATATAGGCAGGGCTTCCTGAAGTGTGTAATGGAAAAATCACAGTATTAAGCACATACCTGTTGCAGTCAGCAAGCGCAATTATAGATCAGGAAATTTCATACAAAATTATTTCATAGCCTAAAAATGAACCCTCATGCTTGGCCACAGCTACTTTCAATGATTCATAAGTATTTAGGCCATTTGAAGGCTTGTCAGTTGCTATAAAACTTTATCCTGTTAAACCTTATCCTTCACTTACAACATTTAAATTCTACTTTTAGAATTTATATCTTCCATTACCCTGCCCTTATTCATGAAATTTTGTAATTATGCTCTCAAAAGCATCTATTTTTAGCTGTGGAAGTTGTCTTATATAGGCAAGTTACTAAATGATGGCTATTTTCATGCCAAATTTAACACTTCAGTCCCAAGAGAATCCTTTAAATCAAAAGTATACTGACGCTGACAGTAGCCACTAGCAAATCCATGGGGTAAGAAGTGAATATGAATTGATCCAGTTTAGATCCTGTCAGCTGGTGATTACACAAGGAATGGATCCTCTGGGAGATTGTCTTAGTCCTTTATCTCCTTTTAATCTTTGGCCTTCACAGTCCCCTGTGTTCAAAACTTCCACTGTTTAGTTCTTTCCTGTATGAAACTTGATACCTAATAAATTACTGGTGGTGCTCTACTTCATGTGTTGCAATACTCATTGTAAAGTTCCTCTATTTTGTTCTCATCTTACAAAAAATGGCCGGACATTTTCTGTTAAAATGATTATAAAATTCAGGCACAAAACAAGCCTGGGAAAATCATGTTATAATAAGTAGCTTCTGGAATTCTACAAGCAAGTGAAACAGGAAGATCAACATGGAAATCACTCCGTAGTCTTTAACAGTTTCTAAATATGTCATACATTTGAAGGAGTAGTAACTGTCAAAAACAGGAGAAAAGAAGTATCAGAACAGGGAATATTCTTTCTGGTTAAAGCCAAATGAATTTTAAAAGAATAAATTACATTTTTGTTACATCTTTCATTTTTTTTTAATTTGTCATTAATAATATACTGCTAATTATAAGGAGCCTTTATAGATTCTTTTTTTTTAAGAAAGTGTCAAAACCAGTAAAATTTTTGAGTTTGTTATAATCTGCATTGGTAGAACTTGCTTTGCTTTATTGAATTCTGACGTTTGAATGGTAGAAACCATCTGCCTGTTGAATAGTGTTAAACAGCATTAAGCAGCCATTCAAGATGGAAAGAGAAAATGCGATGTTGGAAGCCAGTAAAACATCATTCCCTGAATTGAAATAACTAGGAGAATTTTAGGTAGGTGGTAGGTGAGTGTCCATGTTCTTCTGGCTCTGAGTAAACTCTGAAGAGAGAGACACTTCCTACAAAAGAGAGATTTTGTACATAATATGTGCCTGTGCATACACAGAGACACTAACAGTGATATTACTCTAGAACAGCAGGAGGGAAAAAAGGAAAAGAAGCTACTCAAACAGGAATAAATGTGAAGTTGTCCAGATGCATGCATTCATTAAATTGAGAACCAGCCCTCTGGTCCTCTCCTTGGAAAAACTTCTGATGAGATGACTTGCTATGGATTTGTGAGGTAAAAGCTTAAATGGAAAATAAAACCTGGCTTCTGCGGTCTCGGCTGAGGCTCCTTCCACTTATCCGCTGGCATGACCTCACTGGGAGCGGAAGCTGAAAGTCTTCCTGCATTGATGCAATGTGTCGCTGCTGCTTATTTGCCACTTTCCCTCCTGTCCTCATAGATTACCTGCTCCTCCACCCAACCCTGGGCATTAACTCCTGCAGGGATGACTCATCTAGGCGGTCCCTGATGCCAATGACTAGGCACTGGAAACAGCCTTTCTGGACAGCATCTCAGTGTGATCCTTCCTGCCACAAAAGGTCAGATTGAACTGGAGGCTTACAGTGTGCAGAATGAGAATAAAACTTTTTAGCAATAAAATCTTCCATCATATATAAATACTGTTCAAAATCGCTCCTCTGGGCACTGTAACAGATTCATCTACCCCAGACAAATGGACGGTGAAGTATTTCCTCCTGCACTCCCAAGTCTCTAGATACCAGACTAATGGACAGTGTCTCAATTTTACTATGTCCCCTCTTAATTGTTCAATAAATTTTCATAGTGCAAAGTAACAGCTAAGGTATTACAGTTATGATGTATGTCTGTATGAAGACAAAGTATGTATAAGGAAGGAAATGTGAATTGTTATTTCCAAACAAAAGTAGTATAGTAACAAGAATATATATATATACAGCACAACAGAGCCTAACAGTTCTGTTGGAAGCAGGTTTGGTTCTTGTTGTTAATAACTTTTATTATGATTTCAACTGCTTTCTTTTTACAGCTTCCAGATTCTCCCAAAGGAAACTTTTCCTTATTTAGTGCCTCCAAAGTTCCTTGAAATGCTTGGATGAGTGGTTCTATGTAAAAGCCAAAGATTATTTTATTCAGTGAACTTCAGAACATTGAAAATGTCCGGTCTGGTTATGTAGTGGCTTCATTTTGGGTCATTGTGAAGTAATTTATATGCAGTTTTGGGAGAAGGACTGTTTGGATTGGGTCTGGTGTTCAGAATAAGCACAGTATTACTGAAATATTGAAACTGATACACTATTATGTCACAGAAAAGGTGCGTGTACAAAAGCAAATGCCGGTTACACCTCTGTTATGAAATTAAACAGAGACAAGGAACTTCCTGGATACTGGAACTGAGACATCTACACTCTGAAACTGCTAGAATAGTCCCTGGATGGTTTTGGCCTTTCTCAGCAAGCACTTTCACAAGCATTTCCTGGGTTCAACCTGGAATTTAGCAAAGGTCCTGGACTAGCAGGGAGTTTGCATTTGTTAATTTCCTTTTAAAGGCTAGAAAAATTAGTAGTATGGACTCAGAATATACTAGTATAGACGTAATACCCATACAAATGTGCATATTTCTTCACTGATGTTTTCAAATCAAACCTTGGAAGCAGGTATTACAATTTTTTCACACTGTAATGAGTCAACCAGCAACTGCCTTCAGGTCATTGCTGTAACCTGGAATATAGTTGAGAAACAGAATATGACTGTCCATACTTCAATGTCTCTCTAATGAAGGTTGATGGTGTTTGTGTGTCTGTGTTGAAAGACAGACTATTCTGAGTTCTGAGGTGAAAACATTGTACTAGTGGTTGCATCTACAATGAGTAAATTAGTAAGTACATAAATGTTACGAACTTATACTAACATTTGTTTTATGAAAACATTTCAAGACAGACTATGTTTTTCTCATCAGTCTGTAACCACAACTAATTTTGAATGGGAGACCAGTGACAAGTGGTATTCCTCAGGATCAGTATTGGGACCAGTGATATTTAACATCTTTGTCAGTGACATGGACAGTGGGATCAAGTGAACCCTCAGAAAGTTTACAGATGACACCAATCTGTGTGGTGTGGTTAACACGTTGGAGGGAACAGATGTCATCCAGAAGGACCTTGACAGGTTTTGGCTCATGCCAACCTCATGAAGTTCAACATGGCCAAACACAAGGTTCTATACCTGGGTCAGGGCAATCCCAAGCAAAAATGCAGGCTGGGAGGAGTATGGATAGAGAGTAGTCCTGAGGAGAAAGACTTGGGGGTGCTGATTGTTGAAAAGCTCAACATGAGCCAAAAATGTCCAAGTCCAGTCCAGAAAGCCAACTGTATCCTGGGCTGCATCAAAAGTGTGGCCAGGAGGTGGAGGGCAGTGATTCTGCCCATCTACTCTGCTCTTTTGAGACCTCACATGGAGCACTGCATCCACCTCTGGGGCACCCAACACAAGAAGGACATGAACATGTTGGAGTGGGCCCAGAAGGGGGCCACAAAGATGATCAGAGGACTGGAACACCTCCCCTACAAGGACGTAATTATTTTGGTTATCAGTGGATCTTATTTGTTCCTGTAAAAGCCAAGACAGCAGAAGCAGAAGAAATGTCACTGTATTTTATACAAACTCTGTAAAGGAGTTAAACATGTCTAGCTGCTTTACAGTCAACCAACTGAGAGATGAATTCAATTACAAGAAGAAAATTAGTAAGCCAAACTGAGTATGTCCCTATGCAATTACATTTCCAGTCTCATATGTGCCTGTCCAATACTTAGAGAAATCATGGAGCACTCATTTCCAGAGGGATTAGATAATTTTGTATCAAAGCCTTACCTTTTGTAGATGGAAGTGTAAGAGGAGCTAAGATCATGGAAAAAGATGATCATAGATTACTTTTCACATAAGTGGAAAGTGGATCCTTCTTAACATAAATTTAGCTGTGATTTTCTCATCTGAAATGATGTTCCTCTTATACCCATGTAGTTAAAATAACATTTTAAGATGCTGCTTTAGCCATAGTTCTAGATAAATTCAGTTTTTCTTGTTAATAAGAATGTACTTAGAATCAACTTAGACGGAATGCACAAATAAAACAGAAAGTTCTGTTGAATCTGTGATTGTGTTAAATTTACCGGTTTTCATATTTCAGAAACAGATATGATACTGAGAACCAAGTTCAGTGAACATTCTGCAGACAGTGCTAGAGACAATTAAATCTTTCCCTATGAAAAAGTTAGATGATTTTTTTTCAAAACACTTTTAAATTTTGAAGCAGGAAACAGGATGGTTGGGGGAGACTTAAACTAATGAAATATTAATAAAATATTTCTATATGAATGCTAACATTTAGGTACCAATATATTTTTTTCAGGAAAGTAAGCACTTTGAAGAAAATGATGAAAACTCCACTTTTTCTAACAAAATAAGGCTTCATCTTGAGTTAAATCTTTTAATCATGTTTTACATGTCACCCAATATTGTAGCTTAGTGGTTATAATAATAAGTAAATACGTTGTTGATTCACATCTAATCTCTATGAAATCTAGCAATGGTGACAGTAACCATTCTTTTGAACAAAAGAAAACAAATAGTAAGACCTACATAGATACTTGGGGTGAAATCCTGGCTTTGTGGAAGTAAATAGTAAAACTCCTGTTGACTCCAATGGGGTCAAGATCTCTTCCCCTTTCCCTCCACCCACAGTGTGTAACCACAGCTGTGCTTTTGCTAAGCAGCATGCAAGAACAACTTATGAATCACATCTGGTGACCCTGTTTGGCATCCCAGCAGAGAAAACATCAGGAATATTAACCCTTTTGTTGCATAAATTAAAACAAAGAAACTTTTGGACCCTTTGGATAATGCAAAACCTATGGGAAAGAAAACAAAAAAAGAATAAAAGTATTTAGAATTGATAATCAGGGCCACAGTGAGGGAGAAAAGCTGCTGCTGTAATCACAAAATTTCAGAATAAACATATTTTTCTTTCTCTTTTAGGTTCAGCTGCCAGTGTAACTTGATAAATTTCATTGGTTTGTTTCCACTTGTTCTCACTGACGCAAGCTGGCAATAGGCTCTGTAAAATTTCAAGCTCTCTTGAGTCAGTGTCTTGATCTTCAGTCAAAAACTCTTCATTTTCCAAGAACCTCTTCATTTTCCATTTCCTTCTTGGCAAAGCTTAAAACTGTATCCAAAAGCTGTATTAGCATTTTTTCACCTGAGACATTGGAATTTCCATCATCGGTGGGCTTTTTTCCCTTTTCCATCTTTGGAAGCTATCTTGTAAAAATAAAAAGTTAATATCCAAATCTTTGCTTGCACCCACACTGACCCGCCGTCTCTCCTTTTTTCGTTTTTTTTTTCTGTTTCTTTGTGCATCGTCAGTTCTTCTCGTATGGGTTTGTTAC